>JAKOOJ010000002.1:3255000-3467500 GCA_022577455.1 Arizona elegans | reverse complement strand
AAATTGAATTGCTGAATTGTCCCCCAGCAAGTTTTTCCTGTGGCAAAGTCAGCTACAGGCAAATTGCCCAGCAGCAAGTTGGCTGAAGCCAGCTGTCCCATTCCGGAGCTACACTTCCCAAAGCACCCAAAGGCCAGACAAGGAATAATGGATGGAAACTGACCAAGGAGAGATTCAATCTAGAAATAAGGAGAAATTTTCTGCCAGTGAGAACAATCAACCAATGGAACAGAAGATGCCTTCGGAAGCTGTGGGAGCTTCATCTCTGGAGGCTTTCAAGAAGAAACTGGACTGCCATCTGTCAGAAATGGCGTAGGGTCTCCTGCTTGAGCGGGGGTGGGGTAGACTATATGACCTATAAGGTCCCTTCCAACTCTGTTAATCTGTTACTATCTGTTACTTCCAGTGTCTCGCCCCTGGGGGGAAAAAAGCAGGGCGCATCGATGGGTTTGAGGCCTGGCAACTGGGACCTTCACCCAGGGCTGAAATCCAGCAGGTCCTGACAGGTTCTGGAGAACCGGTAGCGGAAATTTTGAGTAGTTCGGAGAACCAGCAAATACCACCTCTGGTTGGCCCCAGGGAGGGGTGGGAATGGGGATTTTGCAGTATCTTTCCCCTGGAGTGGGGTGGGAATGGAGATTTTGCAGTATCTTTCCCCTGGAGTGGGGTGGGAAAGGAGATTTTGCAGTATCCTTCCCCTGGAGTGGGGTGGGAATGGGGATTTTGCAATATCCTTCCCCTGGAGTGGAAATGGAGATTTTGCAGTATCCTTCCCCTGGAGTGGGGTGGGAATGGAGATTTTGCAGTATCTTTCCCCTGGAGTGGAGTGGGAATGGGGATTTTACAATATCCTTCCCCTGGAGTGGAAATGGAGATTTTGTAGTATCCTTCCCCTGGAGTGGAGTGGGAATGGGGATTTTGCAGTATCTTTCCCGTGGAGTGGGGTGGGAATGGAGATTTTGCAGTATCCTTCCCCTGGAGTGGGGTGGGAATGGGGATTTTACAGTATCCTTCCCCTGGAGTGGGGTGGGAATGGGGATTTTGCAATATCCTTCCCCCAGGAGTGGGAAGGGAATGGGGATTTTGCAGTATCCTTCCCTTGGAGTGAAGTGGGAATGGGGATTTTGCAGTATCCTTTCCCTCCACGCCCACCAAGCCCCGCCCACAGAACCGTTAGTAAAAAAAATTGGATTCCACCCCTGCCTTCATCACCCACCACCACCTTTGGCTCCCTCCTCACTTCCACGCTCCATCTTGGTCTCTGAGGAGAGAGAGAGAGAGAGAGAGAGAGAGAGAGAGCGAGTGCGCGCGCGCCCTCGCCCGCCCGCTTCTCTCCGCTCGCTCCCGCGGCTTCTGAATGGAGCCGAAGCCGCCAATGAGCCGGCGGGCTGGCACCCCGCAGCCCCGCCCACTTCCCTTTGCGTCACGGGGCACTTCGGATGCGCTCCCAGGAGTTTGGCAGAAGCGCCGGCAGATGGTGAGGGCGGCTGGGCGCGCACGGAGCTGCTGTCGGGGGGGCTCCAGGAAGGGATGCGCGCCAGCCCGGACGGCATTGCCCAACGCTCGCTCGCCCGCGCGGCTGCTTACAGCGACCTTTAAGGCGGAGCGGGTGGAATCAGCCGGGAAAAGAAAGCAGCAGCAGCAGCCCGCTCGGCTCCTTCCGTCGGCTTCCCGTCCGGCTTCCTTTGGCGCAGGAGCTCGAGGTCCTGCCTGCCTGCTCGGCCGCCGCCGCCTTCCAGCTCCATGAGCCGCCAGCTGGAACCCCGCAGCCCCGCCGCGCTTCTGCACTCGCCGGCGGCCGCTCCCCGCTGCCGGAGCGCCCCTGCCAAGCGCTTGCTTTTGCACGACGCCGCCGCCAGCGAGGAAGCTCCGGCCGCCGCCAAGTGCGCCCGCCTGGCCGTCGATTACACCACCGCCGTCCCCCAGGATTGCCTCAGCGCGCCGGGGTCGCCTTGCGCACCGGTTCCGCCCGGCGAAGCTTCGCTTGCCAGCGCCCAGGGCCCCAGCTTGGTGGCCGGCTACCTTTTGTTGCCCTTGCTCGACCGGGAGCACGTTTCGAGGGCGCTCGACATCAACACCGGCCGGGAGCTGCGTTGCAAGGTAAGCCCGGGGCGCGATCTGGGCAGCCTCTGCAGCCACCTTCGGGGATTTGCGGGCGAGAGAGAGCGACCTTCTCCCGGGGTGGTGGGGAGACCAACAGCGCGCCGCTTCTTCGCCCTGAATGGGACTCGGTTAAAGGCGGCCGTGACGATGAATAGCCGGCGTTTTCAAGGGCAGCCGGATCCGCAAAGCGAAGATCTTGACTTGCAAGTCTGAGCCTTTGGACGACGGTGTGTGTGTATGTTTGTGTGTGTTTGTGCGAAGGGGTGGGGGGGAAACAACGTGAAAGGAGCCTGGATAGCTCAGCAGACTAATGCATTGTAATTTAACCCCAGCTGTCTGCAATTAGTAAGTTCGAATCTCCCCAGGCTCGAGGTTAACTCAGCCTTCCATCCATTCTAAGGTAGGTAAATTGAGGACCCAGTTTGTGGGGGCAATAAGCTGACTTTGTATAAAAATATACAAAAGTATGAAGGCTATTGCTTAACGCATTGTAAGCCGCCCTGAGTCTCCGGAGAAGGGCGGCATATAAATCAAATTAAAAATAAAATAAAATGAGAACGCGGTCCGCAAACTGCCTCTCGAACCCCACCAGTTCCCTTCTGCCTTTTGTTTTTAAAGGGAGCTTTAAAAAGCAAAGAAAGAGAGAGAGAGGGAGAGAGAAAAGCCCAGATCCCCACTGAAGGGGGGCTTCCTTCCGAGGAAACCTCAACATCTGGAAACCGAGAAGGCATCGATTTGTGCCGGGATCGGAACAAAATAAATAAATAAAATAAAATAAAAAATTGAAGGTCCCGGGAAAGAAAAGAAAAGAAAAAATACCTGCAAAAAACGCGATGCCTTTCTGAAAATTCCCAAAATTGGGATCCGATTCGCTTTGCAAGCGCAGACTTTGGCCCAGAAATGGGTCCCCCCGCCCCCCGCGATATTTGGGAGGTGGATATGGATGCACGAAGAAGCGAATCCCTGCAAGAAAAGAAGCGCATCCCGGCTGGATGCGTGCGTTGTGTGTATGTGTGTATTTTTAACTTGCATCGGGAAAAGGTCCTGGGAGTAAGGAAGGGGTAAGGTTTCCTCCGTCATCCTCCTCTTGTTTTCCGCTCCCCTCCTTGCAGCCTAGTACGCAAGCAGGACTTGACTGCCGCTAGAGCGGCGGAGAGCTTTCCAAGTTTTCCATGAGGTCTCTCCTCGGCTCTTTAAATAAAACACGCACTGTGCCTCCCCTCGCTTCCTCGCCTTGCCGGGAGAGAGAAAGAGAGAAAGAGGCCGAAGCTGCAGCTGTGAAGTTTCCTACTGCCACCTGCCGGTTCTCTCTGCTTTGCTCTTTCTGCAACATGCTCCAAGCGTTAAAAGTCCACGGTGGAGCTGTATTAATAACAGGAACAGAGGTCATCTAGTCCAACCCCCTGCTTTTGCAGGAGACCTATCCTAGGGATTCGAACCGCCGACCTGCTGACCAACAGGCTCAGTGTCCTTTGCCACTGAGCCACCTTGTGATGCAGGAGGAGGTGTGTGAAGAGTCCTTGGAGGTCATCTAGTCCAACCTCCTGCTCATGCAGGAGATCTATCCTAGGGATTCGAACCGCCGAACTGACGACCTTTCTGATCGACAAGCTCAGCGTCTTAGCCACTGAGCCACCTCCTGATGCAGGAGAGGGTGTGTGAAAATCCAAATTGGCTCATCTGCTGCCATATAATGGACTCCCTCTAGAGCAGGTGTTCCTCCTCCCCAAACTTGACAACTTTCCTCCTCCCTCCCAAACTTGACAACTTTGAAGTCCCAATTCCCAGAATCCCCCAGCCGGCACGCTTAACTTTAAGATAATGTGGACTGGCTGGGGAGTTCTGGGAGTTGAAGTCCACCAGTCTTAAAAGTTGCCAAGTGTGGAGATTCCTGCTCTACAGTAGAGCAGTGTTTCCCAACCTTGACAACTTTAAAGATAGGTGGACTTCAACTCCCAGCATTCCCCAGCCAGTCTACACATCTTAAAAAGTTACTAAAGTTAGACATGTTGGCCGGGGATTATGGGAGTTGAAGTCCACACTTCTTAAAAGATGCCAAGTTTGGGAAACACTGCTCTAGAGAGCCTTTTGACCACTGACCTCCACTTTTAACCTCCTCCTGCTTTTCTCCTGCTTTTAGAAACAGCCTAAATATAGTTAGAACCTTGCTCTTCCTTAAAGTGTAGTAGTTACTAGCAGGTGTGCCTCCGGTTAGGCTCTTAAGTTGCCAGATCGACTTCCCTGATACACCTTACAATCTACATTCTAACACATGGCAGATAATAACAGAGAAAAGAGAAGAAAAGGAACGTAAGTGGGTGGGTAGAATTTTGTTTTGTTTTGTTTTTAAATCCCAGACAATTCTGGGAGTTGAGGTCCACAAGTCTTAAAGTTGCCAAGCTTGGAGACCCCTGTTTTAGAGGATTGCCTGTTCTGGCTTGCAAACTCTTCTTCAGCAATGACCTTTAGTGAGAATTGCACTTTTCCAAGTCAGGAAAATCTGTCTCATTCTCTTGAAATATTTATTTTTTAACCGCTGCTGGGTTTGCAACCAGGCTGGTGTAGCCTAACACGGCTTTAGCATGTATGAGAGACAAAGTTCCAATAGAGAAGAGGACTTGGATGACACCCCCCCACCCCCACCCCCCACCCCCAGAGAGAAAGTAGTGAGGAAGAAGAGGCTGTGTGTGAGGGAGATTGTTTGGAGACCCTTTGCAATATATTTTCTCTCTGGGAGTTTGTGCCAAGTTGGAAGAGTCACCATTTCCAGCTTGGCTTAGGATGTGAGTAAGCGCTTCGCAAGTCCCAGAACATGATTGCAGTCTTGCAAAATATCTGTGAATAAAGTATGAGAAGCTTTAATCTTCTTCTTCCTTGCCTAAATGTTTCAGCTCGGTTGCCTTCACCTTTGTTTGACTCACTGGGAGGTGATTGCTTTGGTGGCTTTTAATAGCTCTTCAAACCTCCCCCCCAAACACACCTCCCCTTCATTTTTCCTTGACCACTCTGGAGAAGGGAGCATTACAAGGAATTGCTGGTCAGTGTTTACAGTGAGTGTGCAAAGGATTCAGGGCTGGGGTTTTTTTGTTTTGTTTTTTGTTTTGGTCTTCCTCGAATGCAAAAAGCAGGAATTGCAGATATTAAAAGTTTTAATGCAAAGGGGTGCGATGTTTAAATGGTGTCTGGAGAGAAGTATCGCAAACAATACAATACAATCAGAACTACTTTCCCAGATTAGATCAGCGTTTATTTGGTATCATGTTTTCCAGTAGGCTGTTAGTTGGATACTTCTTGTCCTTGTTAGGGAATTAAGACTTTCTTTGCTATCTATGCTAAGTGTTTAACGCCAGATGCTCTACAGGCAGAAGTTCTCTCTAGCTCAGGAAGAGCCTTATGTACCTCCAGGAGGTGGTAATTTCCAAAACCTAGCAGCCCAGGACACCATGCGGAGCTTGGGCCATGAGGGATGTCCTAGTTCAACAGTTTGGGAGATGGCCAAGTTGCCACCCTTTCTTTCAGCTACTTGGACTATTGTTATTCCATCATGTTCCCAAAATGAATCCCCCTTCCTCATCAAATATCTTTGCACAGAAACGAAATGCATCTTAACTTCAGTTGCCTGGTCCAGGAAGTGTATAATTCTTCCAAAAGCTTGATTTGTCTCTCTTTTTCCATGCTGTTCTGTTTGGATCATAGCCGTGTTCTTCAAAGGTGGCAGTTTCTGCGATCTCCTCTTTGGTGGGTGATTTGATGGAGAGTCTTCCTTTACTAGTAATTGTAAGAACATGGCTTAATGAATGTAGAGATATCAAGAGAAGAGAATATTTGTAACTCAAGGTTTTTGGTGCTCTCTGAGCTTGGCTGTTTCTTGTAGACGTTTCATTACCCCACCAGGTAACATAATCAGTGATAGAAAGGAGTGGGGTTTCTAATAAAATCCTGGTCATGTTTTCTAATTGGGTAATGAAATGTCTGCAAAAAAGCAACCAAGCTCAGGGAGCACCAAGGACCCCACGACTGCAGATATTTTAATCAGGATCCATCAAGGTAATCTATCATGCTGCTTGTATTCTCCAATAAAACCTTATTTAATCTCTTTTTTCCCCTTCTTGGTTCTATCTCTAGGTCTTCCCTCTCAAACACTACCAGGACAAAATCAGGCCTTACATTCAGTTACCATCACACCGAAACATCACTGGGATTGTGGAGGTCATCCTCGGAGAAACGAAGGCATATGTCTTTTTCGACAAGGACTTTGGTGACATGCATTCCTACGTTAGGAGCTGCAAGCGTCTGCCGGAGCAGGAAGCCGCTAGACTCTTCAAACAGATTGTGTCTGCAGTTGCTCATTGCCACCAGTCTGCCATTGTGCTGGGGGACCTCAAACTCAGGAAATTTGTGTTCTCTAATGAAGAAAGGTGAGCCGATGGGCCTATGCGATGGTTGGCTTTCAGGCCTCTCTCCAAAGAGAATCCTCAGACCACGTGCTCCCAATTGCCACGTCTAATGCTAAACCCGTAGCCTTTGTGTTTTTTGGTTTTCGTCGCTAGGCCGGGTTTGGCCCAGGCGAGGCCAGTTGCTTACCCCTGCTGTGAATCATAGAGCAGTTCTCTGTACCAAATAGGCCTCTTTAGAATGAGGAAAAGATGATGATCCAGTCTGGGGAAACTAATACTTTTATTATTTTTTTTGAAGGGAATAATTTATTTATTTATTTTATTAGTCTAATTTATATGCCGCCCTTCTCCATAGACTCAGGGTGGCTTACAATGCATTATAGCAATAGCCTGCATACTTTTATGTATATACCTGCTTATTAGGGCTTTCGGCCCCACCAAGCGATGTTGTTCTATACAAAGCTGGCTTATTGCCCCTACAATCCGGGTCCTCAATTTACCTACCTTGAAAGGATGGAAGGCTGAGTCAACCTTGAGCCTGGTGACATTTGAACTCGCACTAATTGCAGGCAGCTGGCAGCTAAGTGCTAGCACTTAACAGCACTTAGTCCGCTGCACCACCGAGGCTCCTATATAATATCTGATAACACCTCCCATAATGTGTAGCAAGCCACAGCCATTTTGATGATAGCCTGCGAAATTATACCCTTAACGCTGTTGGGAAGGGCAGATAGGCAGAGCACATTCAAGGGACAATGGGCATCCCAGGTGACCTTCCCTTTTCTTATTTCAAGCCCAACATTTTTTGCCATGCTAGTAAGCGAGTGGTGTTATATAAACAGCTGCCTCACTTCTGGCTGGGATCCAAAGAACTATTACCCTGAAGAATGTATAAATGTCTCAACCTTGGCATCTTGAAGATATGTAGACTTCAACTCCCAGAATTCCCCAGTCAGCATACTCTGCCTTGATTTGCTGGCACCCTCCAGGCCAAGGCCAGGGCAGTCCTGGGTGCCATTATTCCCCCTCGTAATGCATCAGTTACTGCTATAAAAATACTAATAGGAGTTGTGGATTACTCATTGGGTGGTTGTGAGGTGAAGGAAGATAAAGCATTCAGCCCTGTAACAAAGAGCAGCCATAAAATAATGCCCCAAATGTGACACAATCTTGCCTGCCTCTTTAGATCAGCAAAACAGGCTGAACAAGTAGACAACAAATTATATACAGGTAGTCCTCGACCTGCGACTAAAAGGGAGCTGAGAATTTCCGTTGTACGTTATGAGGTTCGTAAGCCAAGACACTCACGTAACTGATGCCAAGCTGATGACATTTTTGTGGCTGTCATTAAGCGGATGTCATGGTTGTTAAGTGAGCCCGTTGTCCCCAATGTGTGTTTTGTTGCTGGGAATTAGATATAAATTCAAGTTTCTGGCCAAAAAATAATATGACCATGGGATGCTACCAACAGTTGTAATTGCACACCGGTTTACCCAACATGTCACTGCAGGGGGAGGCATTAAAACTTTGAATCCGGGTTATAAGTCATTTGGGGGTGGGGGGGGAGGTCTGTCATAACTTGGAACGGCCAGTCGTAAGTTAAAGACCACCTGTAATGGAGACTGCCTTTTCTATTAACCCAGCAGCTTTGTGTGGGATGATTGATCCATTCTTGGGGAATTCTGGGAGTTGAAGTCCACATAACTTCAAGCTGCCAAGATTGACAAACTCTGGTCTAGTGAAATGTTGAAAGTTGAATGATTGCAATGTAGGCATAGCACAAATAATTTTTGAAACGTGACATGTTTTCTCTGTTCCTGACCTCCTTGCAGGGGTGGGTTCTAAATTTTTTTACTACCGGTTCTGTGGGCGTGGCTTATTTGTGGGTGTGGCTTGATGGTCATGTAACAATTCTTTAGGATTTAGCAGAGGTACTGGTCTACCAGGCTTTTAACTGCTTGCAGAGCTGTACCGGTCTACCCATTTATTTTTGCAGGCACCGGTCTACCACCAAACTGCCTTTTACCACTGATCAGCTGTAGGGCGGCCCTTTGAAGCCCCGCAGTAAGAGTTTAAACAGTTTTTCCTTATAGCCCATTAGCTGGGACTCAGAAGGCAGCAATAGATTGGGGGTGGGACCAAATAAAAGGTAAGAATAACGTGGTTGGGGGGGAGGGCGGGGGGGCAGAACCGGTTCGGTGATGTCATATCGTCACTGCTACCGGCTCGGCGGAACTGGGCCGAACCGGGAGGAACCCACCACTGCCTCCTTGGGCTACTTTTTAGACCTTGAACTTCATGGCGCTGTTTTTAATCAGACTGCTTTCTTACTTCCACATTTTTCTTCCTCCACAAATCCCACTTAAATATCCTTTCCAAAGGTTTCACAAAAAGTTTCCTAGGAGAAGCACGCGTGCTTGTTTATTTAAATTGCAATTCTTTCCGCCTCTTAAGGTCATTTTTGTGCTTTTTTTTTTAAAATCTACATTCTTATTGGAGCAAATAAATACATAATGCAGGATGGTGTACGAACAATAAGCTTGTTTGTCTCAGAGTTATGAACTGGCAGTTTGGTGCCAGATCCTGGCTTCTCAGCAGGGGCACACATGACTAGGTTAATCCTTGTCGGATGTTTGAATGTTAAGCTTTTTCACTGAGGCTCGTTTGTACACAACGTGCCATGTGTGCCGTGGTTCTTAAGTTGCCATATTTGCAAACAAATAAATTCACCACAGAAACGGGGACGGGATTCTGATTGCTAAGTGAAATACCTTAATTTTCGACTAATAGACTCCAGCTGCGGGCATGAGATTGGAGGCTGTTTAAAATCCAAAATGCTTCCTCTTGATTGAGCTGAAGCTTTCCAATGGTTAATTGGCTTCCATCCAAACAATTTTTTTTTAAAAAAAAGAAAAGAAAGAAACTAGCATAACTGGTCTATGAATGACTTTGTTCCATGCGGTTTGACTTAGATTACAAGGTTAGGTGTGCGGCGGAGTAGACATGAATTAAAGATTGATGTACTTTTAAGTGTCATGCATTTAATGAATTGTATTTGGGCATTGACGGCAAATGAGAATTAGATAAAGAACCTGTGATGAATGGAAGGGTTGGGAGAATGGAAGCTATACAGAGAGGTTAAAGGCTTAGCTGGGAATGCCATCTGTGGCACAATGGGAAGGAATGAGTGTGTTTTCGGCAATTGCGTACAACCTATTTGTGTGCCCTGCTAATCTATTGTTTCAATAAACTCTTGAGACTTTATTGAAGGGCACAAAACTGCCTTGGCTACCTTCAGATTTGGAGGCCTTCAAGCCACCTTGGTTTGATGTAGAAGGAATAGCGTTGGGGTCAACTCAACACTATTCACCCCAGATTTTCTGTTGCTAAACGAGACAATTGCTAAGTGGGTTTTGCCCCATTTTACAACCTTTCCTGCCCCAGTTGTTAAGTGAGTCACTGCAGTTGTTAAGTTAGTGACGTGGTTAAGTGAATCTGACTTCCTCATGGTCTTCGCTTGTCAGTAGGTCGCAAAAGGGGATTGCATGACTCTGGGGCACTGCAACCGTCATAAATAGAAGTCAGTTGCCAAGCATCTGAAGTTTGATCAGGTGCCTCCAGAAGTTGTGAATGCTCCAACACTGGAAGTTTTTAAGATGATGTTGGATAACCATTCGACTGAAGTGGTGTAGGGTTTCCTGCCTAAGCAGGGGGTTGGGCTAGAAGACCTCCAAAGTCCCTTCCAACTCTGTTATTATAAAAGACTTCTAAAAGACTATGGGGATGCTGCACCGGTCATAAGTGTGACAAACTACCATAACTCATTTTTTTTCCCAGTGCCGTTGTAACTTTGAACGTCTCTAAACAAATGGTTGTAAATCGAGGATTACCTGTGATGCACAGTTCGGCACCATCTTCCTCCTATCCCCGGTGTAGGTTTGCATTGTATTTTTAGAGAACGAGTCATGTAGTTTGTGTTAATCACAGTTTGTGCTGAGAGCTGGCCCAGTTTATTGGCTATCTTGAAAGAATTGGGTGGTCCTTTCGATCTTGGCCCTATGCAGGGGTGAAATGCTACCGGTTCACACCAGTTCAGACAAACCGGTGGTGGTGGCAGGTGGTTCGGAGAACCAGTAGTGGCGGCAGCGGAGCAAGGCTCTGCCCACCCGCCTGGATGTCTTTACTTCCTGGTTTTAACCCGTTTTTTACTCTCTGCGCATGTGCAGAAGGCTTTGCACATGCATAGAGGGTCCAAAATTGCATGTGACATGCGCACTTCCAAACCGGTAGGGAAGATAAGTAGATTTCACCCCTGCCCTAAGGGCAGGTGGAAAGAAAATGTTGTGAAGTATTAATGGATGTATTTCACAGGCTTGGGTGCACGCTGCTCCACCCAAGCTCACAACTGTGCCAGCAATGCAAGGTTACTTTTCTTTGCCCTCCTCTGGAGATAAACTGTAGGACCCCTTAAAGAAAGAGTGCTACGGGCAGAAGGGAGGAAGGTAGGATTTTTTGAGATCCTCCCTTTGAAGATAACTGTAGTTGGGTCATGTGTCAGCTGGCCCAGAATAGGTAGGAAAAAGCAGCCCATTTGAACTTGGTGGGAATCCTGCTTTTGGCATCCAAAGCAATTTCACGCCCGATTGCTGCAATCCGTACATTACTTTGAAGTGATGGAGCACAGTTGCTTGTGAATGCTAGGGATTGTGTCGTTAATTCTCCCTGTATGCGCGCGTGCGTTGCATGCTCTAAAGCCTTTGGTGTTTAATTTCACTGTTTTTGGTTTGGGTGAAGGAGCAGCTGATTGTTCTGTGTTACATTAAGGAACAAATTATTCCCAGCCTAATTCTGAATTCTTCAAATCTGGTAGGGGTTGCTCCTCCATTCATTTCCCTAAGACAGGGGTCTGCAACCTTAAATACTCAAAGAGCCATATGGACCTGTTTGCCACAGAAAAGAAAACACCGGGAGCCACAAAACCTGGGTGGGCGTGGGTGGGCGTGACCAACCCCATGTCACTCACTTCCACCAGTCATATGACCCCCCCTAGCCACGCCTACCCAGCCAGTCATTAGGGCAGAGAACCAGTTGTTAAAAAAACCGGGAACCACAAAATCCTTTTGACATCTCCCTCCCTCCCTCCCTCCCTCTGTATCGCTCTATGTCTCTCTATCTCTCCCTCTCTCTGTATCTCTCTGTCTCTGCCCTGGCTGCTTCTCCATCCCCCGCCGTCACCCTTACCTTCTCAGGCCAGTCGAGGAGTGACTGGGAGGGGAGGGGAGGGCCAGCCAGTGGTGGGATCACCGACAGGAAGCCACAGCAGAGGGTCCAAAGAGCCACATGCGGCTCCAGAGCCGCAGGTTGCTGACACCTGCCCTAAGAGGAGATTACATCGTCGTCTTCTTCTTCTTGCATTTAATTCCTGTGTCTCTTAGTCCCAAACCTTTTGGGTTTTTTTTTTTTTGGGGGGGGGGTGTTCAGGGCTCCTGTTGCAAATTAGCACTTCTAAATAACAGTGGGATAGTGGCACGTGAATGTGGGCATCCAGAGTGACAATTGGGACAAAGAGATTGCTGAATGGAAGCTTTCATGGTGAGATGGGTTGCTGGGTTTCTGCACCATAGATGAAGCATCTGAGCTGTTCTCCTGCTTAAGTGTTTTCAGTGCCATTAGGTGACTTTGTAACTTCCAGCCATCGGGCGCTCAACGAGGGTTTTAACAGGCGTGTGTGAATCAGTCAATCAAAGTCAAGGTTGAAAAGCCTGTAGCGAAACAGTGACTCTTTGGCAACCAGCGGGGCCTGGGGATGAGAGCAATCTATCAGAAAGTACATGTTGACCTAAAAAAAATAAAACAACAACAGCAACTGTTTCTCCTTGCAGGGAAACAGTTGTTTGTTGGCTGCCTGTGATAAATTTGAATCACTTGCTGAAATAGCAGATTGCCCCTCCGTGCTGCTAATTTAGAAACTTAGTAATTGCACAGGGCTGATGTTGTGTGCAACGCGTTTGGTAACCCCGGAGGTGAAGCAATATTGGGCAAGAGGTTAGCCTTTAGTAAGCACAGGTGTGAAAACATGAGTCCCACCAGCCAGTTGGAGAGCAGGTAGGGCAATCTGACTCATATTTTCCATGTACAGGACCAGCTAGGAGAGGGGAAAGGGAGGAGGAAGGTCAGGGCAAGGAGGCTGGCCAGCCAACGGTGTCAGGAAAAGCGGCACCCCGCCCCACAGAAGCCGGAAAATATTTAATCCACAAATATAAAAAAACAGCACTCTAGCAATGTAAGGTTTGGGGAAGAGAATTCTGCATAAAATAAAAGCTGCAAGGTTCTTTCTGTACATGTGTTGTGAATTGAGGGGTGGGGATGTTGTATAAACTGAACTAGAGAGTTACGTCTATTTCAGGAACAAAAGGGATGTAAGTTTTGGCTGCAATCCCATCAGCGAGTTAAGGCTTGATGTCACCAAGACAAAACTGGCTTTCATCCAAGATCATCGTTGCCCTGTGAATGTGTCTTGCTGTAATGGAGTCTTTCTCATTTGCACATGTCATTTCCTTCACTCCTTTCTCCTTCGATGACTGACAGCCCATTGACAATCCAGCCAATGAGGTTGGATACTGGCTCTCTTGTGGCCTCATTCATGCCTAGAAGTTTTGCTGTGATTTTTTTTTTCCTTTGAAGAGGTGGCCATTCTGAAGGAAGCAAATGATGGCTAATTTATTCCCTTCACCCGCGTTACAGATAGTTCTCGACTTACAACCACAATTGAGCCCACAGTTTCCATTACTAAACAAGACAGTTGCTAAATGAATTTTGGCCCCATTTTATTTATTTATTTATTTATTTTTTAAATTTTTATACCGCCCCCTCTCCCGAAGGACTCGGGGTGGTGAACAGCCAAGATTAAAAAAACATACAATATAAACATTAAAATACATTTAAAACAAAATTAAATCCAATGGCTTTCCCCAATTTAAAACCCCTTACCCATAAAATTCACCAATAAAAATTTTTAAGCCAGCCCGGCTTGCCGAAATAGGAACGTTTTCAGAGCCCGGCGAAAGGTTCGGAGGTCCGGGATCAGTCGTATCCCTGGGGGTAGCTCATTCCAGAGGGCGGGTGCCCCCACAGAGAAGGCTCTTCCCCGGGGGGTCGCCAGTCAACATTGCCTGACCAACGGCACCGTGAGGAGACCCTCTCTGTGGGAGTGTATTGGCCGGTGGGAGGTTATCGATGGCAGAAGGTGGTCTCGTAAATAACCAGGCCCTAAGCCATGGAGCGCTTTGAAGATGAGAACCAGTACCTTGAAGCGCACCCGGAAGACCACTGGAAGCCAATGCAGCTTTCTTGGCACACAGTGGTTAACACTTCAGTGGTTAAGTTAGTAACACGGTTACTAACCAAATCTGCCTTCCCCATTGACTTCGCTTGACAAGGTTGCAAAAGGTGATTGCATGACCCTAGGACACTGCAACTGTCGTAAATACGAGTCAGTTGCCAACTGCCTGAATTTTGATCACGTGATCCTGGGGTCATCAGTGCGAAAAACAGCCCTAAGTTTCTTTTTTTCAATGCCGCTGTAACTTTAAACGGTCACTAAACAAATAAGTTGTAAGGCAAGGACCCTGTGTCATTGAATGCATTTTTACTCATTGACCCCTGATGTCCATTGGTTGAACGTTTCAAGTGGCCCAGGTGTGTGAGCCATTGGGGTTCAAAAGCTGTGCTCCTGAGCATTTTGACGGTGGCGTTGGATCAACAATGGCTCACCCGTATAATAAAAGTGCCAATGTCCTTGAGAAGGGAACAGGCTGATGAACTTAGGTGAACTCCATAGCATGTGCCTTATTTTATCATCTTTGCAAATTAACCCTGTGTAGAAACTCTCAGTGGTGTTTTGATAATGCAAGCTGCTGTTTCAGAATAGTGGCCAATGTTTGAGAGAAGTGTGGACGGGCCAGTGGTGAAATCCACTTACTTTCGGTACTGGTTTGGGTGCGCTCCCGCGGGGGAGCATGTGCACGCTATGCACACACCTCTTCTGCGCATGCGCAGATGGTTAAAAAACAGGACGTAATGACGTCCTGGCAAGTGGGTGGAACCTCCTGCCGCTGGCACTACCGGTTCAGCGAACCGGATAGAACCGGAGAGGATTTCACCACTGGGATGGGCTCTGTTGCACGTATCTGTGTGAGTGTGGCGTTTACCTCTCTGGCATTCTAACTGAGGTCTTGTCCTCTTCTGTCCTCCAGGATGCAGCTGAGACTCGAAAGCCTGGAAGATACCCACATCATGAAAGGAGAGGACGACGCATTGTCGGACAAACACGGCTGCCCGGCGTACGTCAGTCCAGAAATCTTAAACACAACGGGAACCTATTCCGGGAAGTCGGCTGACGTTTGGAGCTTGGGAGTTATGCTGTACACTCTCCTAGTGGGACGGTATCCCTTTCATGACTCAGATCCTACCGCCCTCTTTTCCAAAATCCGGCGTGGACAGTTCTGCATACCGGACCACGTTTCTCCCAAAGCACGGTGTCTCATCCGCAGCCTCCTTAGGCGAGAACCCTCTGAAAGACTCACCGCGCCGGAAATTTTGCTTCATCCTTGGTTCAACGCCGTTTTGGAATCTGGGTACGCTGACCAGGATGTACGAATCTCTGATCAAGTGGTCCCGGAGCAACTGAAGGAGGACGATGATATGAGCTTCTTCTTTTGCTAGCTCCACCTACTCAACTTTGCCTCGGGGACAAGAGATGTCGCTCTTGCGTGTCAGCGTTTTTGTGTCCGTTTTTGTGTCGGGGTCCATCTTGTAAATGCATCGCTTTCCAAAAGCCTTCTTCCACTCAGGACCATTGAGATCTCAAATGCACTTAACCCACAAGGTGGAAGGCCTCTTTATCTTCTCCCACGTCCATGAAAGTTTGAAATCTTGGCTTGCTAAATCTACGGATTCTCCCTTGGTGTCGAGGGGGGGGGACTGCCATCCATCCGGCGCAATCATGCTGAACGTTTGAACTAGAATCTGGAGAAACAGCAAGCTAATGTTGGATTTCATTGGAAAAATCAGATTGCTTTAGCTGGAATTTGCAATACGGCCAGTCCTCGACTTACAGCCATCCATTTAGTGACCTTTTATAAAGTTACAACAGCACTGGGGTGGAAAAAGCGACTTATGACCAGTTTTCCCACTTACAACCATGGCACCATTTCCCCACGATCACGTGATCAAAATTTGGGCACTTGACAACCGGCATATGATGGTTGCAGCATCATGTGGGTCACCATTTGTGAACTTCCCATCCAAACAAAGTAAATTTGGGGGGGGGGGGGGGGAGCTGGATTGGCTTAACAACCACCTAATTCACTTAACAACCGCAGTGATTCATTTAACACGCAAGTTGTAAAATGGGGTGTAAGTCACTTAAACAACCACCTTCCTTAGTTCGCAGTGGAAATTTTGGTTCTTGGTTGTGGTCGTAAATTGAGGACTTCCTGTATAAATGTTGCAGCCTCTTGTTGCTTTCCTTCTTTTCTTCCGCTTTTGCGAGCTCCCTGTGCCTATTCACATCCACATGGTCTGGCTTCGCTGCCCAGTTTACTGTTACAGCAATGGTAGAAGTGCCAGAGGATTCTCCTGCCTCCCATCCATCATGCAGATGACAGGATCACCAGCTGGCCTTTGATTACAGAATCTTTTTGCTGGTGATGTAAGAGCGAAATGCAGTTCTGGTTCTTACGAAGCCGGGCAGGACTAGGGGATGATCCCAGTGCTAGAACGATGGATTGGCATTTAAAAAAAAAAAAAGGAAGTGTGGAATAGGAGTCTGACAACGATTTCTAACAATTCTTTTCCCTCGTGTGGCTCTCGTATCCTTCAGGGCAGAGTCCAGCGGTTGTTTTTTGTTGGTTTCTTAGACAAGAAAAAGTCTAACTTGAACGTTTTCGACCTTCAAGGCGACAGGCTGGGTATCCAGCTCTTGCAAAACCTGTTGATCTTAGAGGCTCTATAGCCTTTTGAACAGCTGGATTTTACAGTTTGAAACCCAACTTGGTTAATCCAGATTTAAGGCTGCCGCTTAGCCTTTCAGCAGAGCTGTTGTTGAAGGGACAAATCCGGCAGCTAATCTTTTGTTATTTTGACCCACAGGAGCCATGATAATCTAGAATGAAGTGGCCTTGAGTCTGAATAAGATTTGGGGACACTTTGGTGGTGTTTTAGGCCTGCTTTGCCACACTCGGAGAGTTTCCACAGATAACAAAAGCGTGCATTGTGCTGCCAATCCCAAAGGTGCCAAAACTGTATTTAGCTTCCAGTGTTTTGCTACTGAAAGGGTCAGAACCATTAAAACGAATATCTCTGGCTTTAGGAAAAAGACCCCAGCCTCTCTCCATACATAACAACCTCAGTGGACCTCTTAAAATGGCATCCATGCCATCTGAGTGAAGGGGCCCTCAGTGCTGTTCTACATTCTTGAATATCCATAGGATTTTAACCCTTAAAGCAGACAGGGGTCTCCAACCCTGGCAACTTTTAAGCCTGGCAGACTTCAACTCCCAGAATTCCCCAACCAGCAAAGCAGCGCTGGCTGGGGGATTCTGGGAGTTGAAGTCCACCCATCTTCAAGCTACCAAGCTTGAGAAACACTGACTTAACACAACCGTGTGACTAACTTAACACACTGCAGCGATTCACTTCACAACCGTGGCAAGAAAAGTTGTAAAACTGGGGGGGGGGGGGACTCAGTGTCTCGCTTAGCAGCAGAAAAATTTGGGGCTCGGCTGTGGTCGTCAGGCAAGGGACTGCCTGTATTTGATAGAAAAGGTGAAACCAATTTTCAACTTCTTCCATGACTCAGCAGCCAAACAGTTGTGGATGTGCATGTGACTTGACAATAATGCACTGTTTATGTTAGTGTTTTTAAGTACAAGTGTTAGCCAAGGGAGGATCTGTGTATGCTTACCTAGGTGTCGTTCTCACCCTCTGACATCACCAGCAAAAAGGGCTTCCAGGAAACAGGAAAAAGATTTCTATTCAACTCTGGTTTTGGTCGCTGCCCATCCCAAGTATGCCAATCCAAGACCAGGGGCAACTTTAAGTCGGCAACTTTAAGATTTGTGGACTTCAACTCCCAGAATTAGTCTAGTGAAGAGAAGGATCAGGGGAGACATGTTAGCACTGTTCCAATATTTGAGGGGCTGCCACAGAGAGGGGGGGGAGGTTCAAGCTATTTTCCAAAGCACCTGAAAGGCCAGACAAGGAACAATGGATGGAAACTGATCAAGGAGAAATTCAACCTAGAAATGAGGAGAAATTTTCTGACAGTGAGAACAATCAACCGATGGAACAGAAGTTGCCTTCGGAAATGGTGGAAGCTTCATCACTGGAGGCTTTCAAGAAAAAATTGGACTGCCATTTGTCAGAAATGATATAGGGCCGTGATGGCGAACCTATGGCACGGGTGCCACAGGTGGCACACGGAGCCATATCGGTGGAAACACAAGCTCAGCTCCGGCACGTATGCGTGCACCAGCCAGCTGATTTTTGGGCCTTCTGGGCCTACCAGAAGTCAGGAAACACACTGTTTCTGGCCTCCGGAGGGCCTCTGAGGGGCTGGGGAAGGCCGTTTTTGCCCTCCCCAGGCTCCTAGAAAGGCTCTGGAGCCTGGGGAGAGCAAAAAACTGGCCTACCGGGCCCACCATGCCATCGTGCCAAAAGTGAGGGAGCACAAGGGGACAGCGGGGTGCATAGAATTATGGATGTGGGCATGTGTGCGTGTTACCCCACCACACTCCCCCCGCTTTTGGCACGCGATGGCAAAAAGGTTAGCCATCACTGGTATTGGGTCTCTTGCTTGGGTGGGGGGTTGGACTAGATGACCTACAAGGTCCCTTCCAACTCTTGTTAATCTATCTTGTCTATCTGTCTGAATTCCTCAGTCATCTAGCCCTTTTTGCTGGCTATATCAGAGGGTGAAAACTGCACCTTGGTAAACATGGCCGGCTGAGGAATTCTGGGTCACGAAGTCCACACGTCTTAAAAGTTGCCGAGTTTGGAGACCCCTCTCTGCCCAAGACCACACCCCATCCGTGCACCTCCTGAGAATCCAGTCATTCCAGATACACTTTTCAAAGCTCAGGTCTTGGCTTTTGGATGCCAAATGTTAGCGGAAGCTGTCAATTTTAAGCATGCTTTCCCAAGCAGTCATCTGAAAGGGCCTGGTTTGGTTCCCTTGTATCTATTGGGTGTCACTCTGTAAGCAGCCTCAACATCCGAATACAAAACACATCAGCCAAGGGTGGGGTGGCCTAACCTGAGAGTCAAAGATAAGCTATATCTCGTTGTGTAGACTGAAAGGCAGTTGTGTTTTGGCTTTTTGTGCAAGTTGCGTGATGCAATACCCTGGCTCCCTCGAGTTCTCTTCTTGCCCAGTAGCTGAACCAGGAAGCAATACCAGCCTGTTTTCCTTTTGACTTGCCAACTCTAATCTATAAAACTCTCCTTCCTTCCATCCTTCTGTCTTCTGCATTTTCGTTGCTTTCTGGCTGTAAGAGGTGGTCCTATTTTAATTTGTGATCCATAATTGATGCATTTTGCATAAGCATTAACTTTCTGAGTCAGATAATGAAGTCCTTGACGTCGGGGTCCATTCCCGTTAAGTGTAAAAACAGGCGCTCGTTTTTCTCTGAGTTGTAGCTCCTCCAGACAGGAAAATTGAAAGAAGCTTGTGATAATTGGAAGATAAGTTGATTTCCTTTTGCTAATCACAGTCCCCCCGTGCCCCCCCCCCAAAAAAAACGCTGAATCTGCTGTGGGCAGGCTTGTGAGTGTGTCTGTGCAGAATCCACAAAGAAAGTGTTTTTGATGGGAAAGCACTTAGCTTATTTTTCTAAAACTGTCTTGGGGGGGTGGGTAGGCTAGGAGTAAGAATCAGTAGTAAAACTACAACTCCCAGTATGACTGTTGGGGAGGGATGCTGGGAATTGTAGTTTAGCTCAATGTGAATGGCCTTAGATGCTGGATAAGAACACACTGCAGACTTACATAGCTTTATCTTTCAAGGTACAATGGGAAATGTAGTTCTGTGAAGCCATTGCTGATAATAAGCCGCGTACAATGACCGCAATAGCCATAGTTTCTTATAGACAGAGCTGAAAAAGTGAGGTTTTAAAATCTCATGCGATAACTGTTTCAAGGCTTTTTGCAAAAAATAATAAATAAATAAAAGGGCTCCCAAGATTCAGTGTGCTTTCTCTCCTGTGTACGTCTCATGCAGTGTTTTGTCACCGAGTTCTATTTTTCTAATTTAATAACTATGGTGCGTGTGCCCTAAATAAATCCAAGTTAGCAAAGAGCAGATTAAATGTGAATGATGGCTGGCAATACTAACTTGATAAATCAAGATAATTAGAGGTGAAAAGTTGTTGACCTTAATTGCACTAAGACTCTTGTGATTTGCTTTAATATATTTGTATCTGTGATACAGGTTTTTTTTTTTTTTTTAAATATCCTTGGACCTGCCTAGAACTCTGTATATTTTGGTAGGTGGAAAGTTAATAACACTGTTGAAACTCTGTAAATATGTACATATTTTGAGGATTATCATGACGAAAGTTGTAAAATTCCTGTACAAAAAAACTTTAATAAATCTGGTTTCATAACAAATTGTTTGCCTCCTTTGAAGCTTTGTGCGATTTCCTCATTTTTGATCCTGCCACAATCTCGCAACACTTGGCACTTAAAATGCCCCAGTGAAAACAAACACGACAGAGTTAAAAAAACACACAACAGCAAATTGCAAAATCAAAACTGGAAGGGAGTAGAAAAAAATGATAACAGGTGGTGTAGATGATGTTATTGAAACAACTTTTTTAAAAAAGCTCCGTTTTTAATAACTTTCTAAAGTTTCTAGGGAGGGGCTGCTCTAGTTTCAAGGAAGTCCTATTCCATCACTGGTGCTACTCCAAAAAAGCAACATCTTCAAGTTTGCAGGATCCAATCTGAATGACCAGTTTCAGAGGTTTATTCTTCACAAACTTTTGGACTCATGCTGGAGCCCATCCTCCAGGAACTTCTCTCTCTCTCCAGAATGTGTCATTCTAGAGCAGGGGTTTCCAACCTTGGCAACTTTTAAGACTTGTGGACTTCCCAGAATTCTCTTCAGACTTCAACTCCCAGAATTCTTCAGCCAGCAAAGCTCAGCCAACAAAACAAAGCTGGCTGAGGAATTCTGGGAGTTGAAGTCCACAAGTCTTAAAGTTGCCAAGGTTGGAGACCCCTGTTCTAGAGAGAGAGAAGTTCCGTGAGGTTGTACTCCTCCAGCACAGGTGTCATTCTGGAGAGAAGTTCCCTGAGGATGGGCTCCTACATGAGTCCTGAAAGCTTGGAAAAATAAATAAGGATTAGAATAAACCTCTGGTTCTGGATGCGGTGGCTCAGTGGCTAAGACACTGAGCTTGTCGATCAGAAAGGTCGGTGGTTCAAATCCCTAGCGCTGCGTAACGGAGTGAGCTTCCGTTACTTGTCCCAGCTTCTGCCAACCCTAGCAGTTCGAAAGCATGTAAAAATGCAAGTAGAAAAATAGGGACCACCTTGGTGGGAAGATAACAGCGTTCCGTGTGCCTTCGCCGTTTAGTCGGCCAGCCACATGACCACGGAGACGTCTTCGGACAGCACTGGCTCTTCGGCTTAGAAATGGAGATGAGCACTGCCCCCTAGAGTCGAGAACGACTAGCACATATGTGCGAGGGGAACCTTTACCTTTACCTGGTTCTGGTGACTGACTCCAATTGGATCCTGCAACATTAGCCTGGGACACATATATCTGCCTTCATTAGAGAATGAATCATGCCTTTGAACCGTTGTAATTTGGGCCTACCTCTAGAAAGCTGGACCAACAAGGAGTCCTTCCTTATATGATCTAGCAGGCCAGGTGGAATTTAGTTAGAGAAGGCAGTCTCGGAGCTACCCTAGAATTTTGTAAGTTGGCATAACTTAAATTGGATTCTGGTAACCAGGGCAGGGCCGACACTATAGGTATGATATATCCCCGTCATTCTGGATTAGTTCTAACTTCCTAAGAGTCTTTAAAAGCAGCCTCATGCAAAGGACATTACAGTAATCTACGTGGGCAGTGATGAAAGCATGAGTTGCATTTACAAGGACGTCTTGCACCAAGAAAGGATGCAAATGGGCAAATGCCTCCAACCATGCAATCTATACAGAACTAGAAATCCAAAAAGATGTTCCACACCATTTCCTCCAGTTATAAGGCTGCTGCTGGGTAGCTTGTGCCTGTCCATCCATAGATCAACTAACATCAGAGGAGAACAGACAGAAGTTCCATATTTACTTGGGTTCCATTAGAACTTGGTTTTTTTTCTTCCATCCAAACCTTCATAGTCTTCAGGATGAATATCATCTTTCTCTCAACAACTTGGAGTAGTGATGTAGAGTTCTTGCTGAAGAACTGTACATCAGCAACAGTAATTTCTCTCCCACCCCGCTGCTCTCCATCTAATCTTGTTCCAGTCCTGTTAATCCAGGGGTGTCAAACTCTATTTCATTGAGGGCCACATCAGGGTTGTGTTTGACCTCTGGGGGCCATGGTGGGCGTGGCCAGGTCGACATCACTCGTATCCGGGGCGCCTGGGGTGGCCTGAGTGCTCTGCTAGTGAAAATGGGCTCTCGAGATTTGTTTCTGGCTGCAACAGCCACCTGAAACCCTCTGCCAGGGAAAATGGAGCTTGGGGGAGACGGGGTTGCATGCGGTCCTCCCGAGCTCCATTTTCACTGGCAGAAGCACTGCAGACTTGTCGTTCACTGTTTCCAGGGCAGCCCAGCGGGCCAGATCTAAGCACCCCATGGGCCAGATCTGGCCTCCAGGCCTTGAGTTTGACACCCCTGTGTTACTCCTATGGTCCTCCTCCCGTTTGCGGCTGTCATATGTAAACTGGAATCCCCCAACTCACAATAACCAGATTAATAAGGATGATGTGGAATGTGGGCCAGAAACACAGGAGGGAGGGGCTCTTTTCCAGGGGGCAAAGTGACAAAGAAACTTGGAATCTTTGGTATGCAGAAAGAGAAGGAAGGTAGGCTCTCCCTAAGCCATTCACAGGATATTTCTAGTAATAATGCAATGCTTTAGCCTGGCAAGATTTTTGTCATAGGCGAGCTGCAGTAAAGAAACTGCTCTGAAGTAACTCTTTGTGTCGTTCTTGGTTCTTTGAACCGGACACACAGAGGTTCGGACCGGTTCAAGCGAATCAGTAGTGGAAATCAGAGGTGGGCCCGCCCATCTGCCCCGGCGCTATGCCATCCTATTTAGTCATGTTTTTGAGGCTGGGCACATGCGTGAAGGGTGTGCGCGTGAGCAAAGCGCATGCGAGTAAGGCCGGGCACATGCGAGGAAGGTGCGCACACGGGGCGAACCGGTGGTAAAAATAAGTGAAACCCACCACTGCAGACACGCAATCGATCTTTAGGACCAAGGCTGTTGTCTGCAAGTACGTTTCTGCCTAAGTGTGTCATCTTGCCTATTCCTGGCTCTACAGGTAGTCCTCGACTTACAAAAGATCATTTAGTGACCGTTCAAAGTGATGAGAACAGCACTGAAAAAAGGGACCTAGGACCATTTTTCACACTTATGTCCGTTGCAGCACCCCCCCAGGGTCACATGATTTACAATTTGGATGCTTGACAAAGGATTCACAGTTATGACGGTTGCAATGTCCTGGGGGCGGTGGTGGGATTCAGCCAGTTCGCACCACTTCGGGAGAACCGGTTGTTAACTTTTTGAGCAGTTTGGCAAACTGGTTGTTGGAAGAAATCATTAGGGTAGAGAACCACAACTGCCTGGGGGGGTCATGTGATCCCCTTTTGCGACCTAACAAGCGAAGCCAATGGGGGAAACCAGATTCACTTAACAATAGTGTTACTAATTTAACAGCTGCAAGTGATTCACTTAACACACACGGCAAGAAAATGTACTTGGTTAGTTGGTGAGCAGGAGTTATTTACCCAAAGCTGTCTTTTCAGTCCGTTTCCTGTGCTAATGGGACTAAAAGGTAATAACGCCCGCCTTCTCAGCTAGAGAATATGCAAGAATTCTTTTTTCTGTAGGTGGATTGTATAGGCAAATTAAAGGAAGGTTACATCTATTATAATTGATGTCCAGCAACCCGTTTGTCATCTGGGATGCATTGCACCACCTCAAAATTTGCACCACAGTAACAAATTTTAGATTTCACCACTGATGTTACCACACACAGCAAGCATAGTTTCCATGAACTTGATGATTGGTCCCACAGCATCATATCTCAAATTATTTCCCTAAAGTTATCTTGATGATGTATACATATGCAAACTACCTATGTTGATTGATTTAGATTACCCTCTCAATTCAGGGCACTCTATATCAGATGGAAAAAGTTTCGTAACATGACATCTTAAAACAGCGAGAACCTTGTGATTTTAAGGTAAACAAATACAATACATGTTCAGCCAAGGATATTAAAAAACCATTAAAAATATGAGCTTAACTTTTGTTGACCTAGGAGAGGACTTAAAGTCTGGATGCTTTAATGTTCTGGACTTCCCTTGTTTGCAGCTGCTCATGGTCTTGAGGAGAAGGAAGGAGTTTTGAAGAAAATTTAAGCCAAAGTTATGGTAATAGTTAAACCAATATTTAACTCTGCTAAATTCTGCATAAGCAAGGCTATGTGGATTAAAGTTATGAATGCTCATCTATCATATTTGGAAGGTTGTCATGATGGCGTATATTCCCATTTTAATATATTGATATCAGGCTGGAAAAACAAGTGACGAATTCTAATTTACATTGCCTTTGTAGTTGAATGATAAATTCACACAATGACGCATTGATATATAACCCAAATTGTCATTCATAGTTGTATCCATTTCTTCTCTACAGATACCGTAGGATGGTTTGGGAACTATAGATTGTCCAGCAGTAGTAATAGCTGGAAGGACTGTGGATTGAACCCAAAAAATACACATATCAGGATATAAGATACCGTATTTTTTGGAGTATAACATGCACCTTTTTCCCCCTAAAAGGGGGTGAAAATTTAGATGCATCTTATACACTAAAGGTAGCCCCGCCCACCCACTGGCTCCCACCCTTTGGCCTCTGCCTCCCAGCAGTTTACCTCCTTGCAGCAAGAAGAAACAGCTCGTTTCAGCTTCAGCACAGCCTAATTAGCACAAGTTGATTGTATCGGTCTTTCGACTCTCAGCTGTTTTGCTCTCAGCTGTTTTATGTGGGCCTCTGTTGCTTGCTGCAAGGAGGTAAATTGCTGGGAGCAGATTTTTTTTTCTTGTGCTAATGAAGCTATGATGAAAACGAAAATGAAAGTAAAGCAGGCTATTTGCTGCAAGGAGGCAAAATTGCTGGGAGGCAGAGGCAGAGGCAGATTTCTTTTTCTTGTTTTCCTCATCAAAAAAGATAAGTGCGTCTTATAGTCTGGAGCATCTTATACTCCAAAAAAATACAGTAATTCAAGCTATACATTACACATTAACCCCAAGTTATCTGAAACATGATTACTGTTTCTGGAGGGAACCTTGAATATTTTTCTTTTTTCTCCAAGACTTAGATGGCAAAAATTTATCTTTACTTCTCATCTCAATGGATGATTCCAACATTTTTTTTTTTTTTTAAATTTGATTTATATGCCGCCCTTCTCCGGAGACTCAGGGCGGCTTACAGTGCGTTAAGCAATAGCCTTCATACTTTTGTATATTTTTTTATACAAAGTCAGCTTATTGCCCCCACAAATTGGGTCTTCAATTTACCTACTTTAGAAAGGATGGAAGGCTGAGTCAACCTTGAGCCTGGCGAGATTCGATCTTACTTTAATTGCAGACAGCTGGTGTTAAATTACAGTGCTTAGTCTGTTGAGCTATCCAGGCGCCTATATTTGTTCTACTGCTGTATTTATTTTATTTATTTATTGGTTCGATTTATATGCCGCCCTTCTCCGGAGACTCAGGGTGGTTTACAAAGCGTTAAGCAATAGCCTTCATACTTTTATATATACCTGCTTAGTAGGGCTTTCGCCCCCCCGCAAGCGGTGTTCTTTTTTTTATACAAAATCAGCTTATTATCCCCACAATCTGGGTCCTCATTTTACCTACCTTGAAAGGATGGAAGGCTGAGTCAACCTTGAGCCTGGTGAGATTCGAACTTGCAGTAATTGCAGGCAGCTGGTGCTAGTTAACAGCATTTTAGTCTGCTGAGCCACCAAGGCTTTAGGTTTTCCCCCATAGCCTTTCTTAAGAAAAGTTCACCTGTTCCCAGAATGATGGTTGTAATTTGGTAATGAGATGGGTATAATGGTGGGGAGCTTGAATGTCTTGCTGCTTGAAGCCAAATTATAATTCCAGCGTCCATCCAGCATCTTTCCTAGATTTTCAGACTTTTGTTAAAACTCATGGAAAGCCGTCACGGGGGAACTCTGTCTAGGACATATTTAGATCAGTTACAGAGAATCAAATAAATATAAGTAGAATTGAAACGAAGGGGAACAAAGCTCCAACATGTTCCACCACTTCTGCAGAATGAAATGAACTCAAAATGCCTCCTCAAGAAACATATTAAAGACAGATCCAACTTAGAATTAAGGAGAAATTTCCCGAAACTGAGAACAATTAATCAGTGGAATTTCAGAAGTTGTTGGGTGCTCCATCACTGGAGACTTTCGAGAAGAGACTAGACAGCCATTTGTCCGGAATGGTAGAAGGTCTTCTGTTTGGGCAAGGAGTTGGATTAGAAGACCTCCAAGGTCCCTTCCAATTCTGTAATTATGAAATTCTCAAGCATCCCGAGAATGTGGTAGCACCTGCTTTCTCAAGGGGAAAAAAAAAATGGGGAGAAAGGGAAAGACAGATTTTTGGCACAACATTTGCTTGTTCCATGGATTTCAATGACACCAGTAGCCTTAAGTTCAAATATATCATCTTAACACGATTACAGAGCAGGCTGTAAGTTTAGGGTTTGCCAAACCAGAAAAATATTTGCTTACCGCATGAAATCCAATTATTGCCCTTTAGCTACACGGTTATAATCTTTTTTTTAAGGAAAAGTGGGGAGGGAGGTTGGAGTTGTTTTTTTTTTTTATTTCTTCCCCCAATTGCAAAATACAAGCCTTTTAATTTTTTTTTTCCTTTTGGGTAACTTGACTCTTTCTTTTATTTACAGTATTGAGGAACAAAACAAGGCCATTCTGCTTCCATATTTGGCATGGAAGCAGCAGGGGTATCAATTACGTTCTATGAAGTGCAAACATTAGCATAACTGCGTGAAGCAATCATGTTCCTAACAACTGCAAGCCATCTACAGAAGACCAAAAATAAATAGAATTCACAGAGCAAGATGTAACACTTCTTCCAGGGTGGTGGTGGTGGTGTTGTAGAGACAAGTGCATTCTTCGCATGCCTTGTGTCTTTGCCCAACAGGGAAGGTATTTCGGATGGGTGGATTTACTCACAGGCTAACTGTGCGTTTCTTCTCGCACTGCAACGGAATAGGTGATAGGAATTGGCCCAAGGCTCATTTTATTTAGATGGCTTGGAATTCTTGGTGCAGCTCTACTGAATTACTGAGTGATTAATTTCCAGCGAGAGAGAACAGGTGAACTCAACAGGGAGTTTGATCACTTGCCTTAGACAACTTAATTCAAAATCCCTTTTAGACCCCCCCTTGAATCTGCTTGCAGATTCATCTACTGAAACCAATGGGATTGACTTGGAAGCGTTGACATTTTAGATGTCTCGGAGGCAAATTCAAACCACGTAACATTTTGGAGGCTGTTTGGGTTCCTGACGTTTAACAGCAGCAGGAAAAGAAACATTTTTAAGATGGGTTGCACGTTAGCGTTGATATTTGAATCAGTAATGTCCTGCACAATCTCAAAATAACATTTGCGGATGGGCTAAATTTATAGTTGTATGAATCAATGTGGACGTTTGCAGGCAAAGATGTTGAAGTTTACTTTAAATCAGTGCATGAACTTACATCCTTCTTCAATTCTAGAACAAGAAGCATTTTCTTGCCCGCCTACTCTCAGCCTTCCTTACCTGCTTTTTCCTTTTGACTTTCTCTTGGTTTTGGGGAACTATTCTTTTTGCCATTCTTCTTCAAGAAGAGCATCAGTGCAAGCTTTTGCCATTCCTGTTCAAGTTAATTAATCTACCGGAGCATCAGTGGTGGGTTCTTCCCGGTTTGGTCCGGTTCGGCCGAGCCGGTAGCAGTGACGATATGACGTCACTGAACCGGTTCTCCCCCCCGCCCTCCCACCTCCCCACCCCCCCCCACATTATTCTTACCTTTTATTTGGTCCCACCCCCAATCTATTGCTGCCTCTTGAGTCCCAGCTGATGACTAGAGGGAAAAAAAACTGTTTAAACTCTTGCCGCGGAGCTTCAAAGGGCCCCCCTACAGCTGATCAGTGTTAAAAGCAAACAAATCAGTTGGGTCGTAAGTGCAAGGAGTGGTCGTAAGTGTGAGGACCTTCCAGAAATGACTCTGACCACCTAGTCACGCCCACCTAGTCACATGACCTCCAAGCCACACCCACAAAATAAGCCACGCCCACAGAACCTGTAGTAAAAAAATTTAGAACCCACCCCTGCGGAGCATCAGTTAAAAGTCCAATAAGTACTCATTAAATAGCTTTATTCTTGGTATTCCTATGCATGAACATGTAGATGATATGTATTTTTCCTTCAGGAAGTTTCTTTGATCTTGCCACGTGGGGAAATTCACTGGAGAAAGCAATTACGTTTGGAAAACGGTAAAGGAAACCAGGCCATCAAACAACACAGTGGCTGGACATCATCAAAGCTGGTGAGCATAAAAAGGGAATCGTGCAAGACTGGAAGATGTGGAGCAGTGGTGGGATTCAATTTTTTTTTACTACCGGTTCTGTGGGTGTGGCTTGGTGGGTGTGGCATGGCTTGGTGGGCGTGGCAAGGGAAGGTTACTATAAAATTTCCATTCCCACTCCACTCCAGGGGAAGGATACTGTAAACTCTCCATTTCCTCCCCACTCCAGGGAAAGGTTATTGCAAAATCCTCATTTCCTCCCGATCAGCTGGGACTAGGGAAGCAGAGAATAGATGGGGGCAGGGCCAGTCGGGTGGTATTTACCGGTTCTCCGAACTACTCAAAATTTCTGCTACCGGTTCTCCAGAACTGGTCAGAACCTACTGAATACCACCTCTGGTGTGGAGAGACCTGGCCCATAGATTCCTCAAGTATTGGATACAACTGAATGGATATTATCATCATCATCTCCCTACCCACTGTGACTTCTACAGTATTTCAATTTCTTCAAACTGAAAGGACCTCTAGATGGAGATCTCACAGTCCACCTAATCATAAGGGATCATTGAAGCATTCTGTCTTTCCGTGGTCATTTAATGTGCACAATAACAACTGGTGAAGAAGCACAGGACATTTAGAAATTAAATATTGTGGTGCTTGGACTCCCCTTTCCATACATTGCAAAGCAGAAGCCTTCTCTGAAAGCATTGTGCAAGAAATGCCCTTATGAAACCTTTACAAAGTTTACTTCACCTTGATCCCAGCTCCTGCTAACTTAAATCAATACGTTCATGCAAGATTAGTGCCCATGTTTTGCAAATAGTTACTGCTGCCATTGTTTAGGATGCTCTTTCAGTGTTCCAGTCTGGCTAGCATCTCTGAATTTCCTAGATCAGTGTTTCTCAACTTCTGTGACAGGAAGGGTATCCGGCCAGTAAACATTCAGCTCTATTCAGTTGTCCAGACTCCACACCGCAAGGGATTATGAGGTCATTAAAAGACGACGACGATGATGATGATGATGAGTGTTCCCAGAATTCCCTAGCAGCCAACTTCAACTCCCCAGCTGGAAGTTGAAGTCCCCTCCCCAGTTTAAAGTGGCTGAGGTTGAGAAATGTTGTCTTAGATTTATTCAAGTACTAACCAAGTCCAAGATAGATACTGAACGTTAATTGGACAGTCAAAAAAACTTATTTGGTATAAATATCAAATAGGCACAGAAAACCATTTCTTCAAAGCAATTCATAGAAGCAATGCATAGGGCTATCATATCTGAATTTCAAAACACTGCATGACCACTAGATGTCCCTCTTGGTTGCCATCTAGTGGTCTACAGGAGTTTTGCAGCTTCCATCCACAGAGGACACATTATCTTTCCATGGAATTCCTTCTGTTACTTGCCAACTGAAAATCAGTTAACTGCCGATGATTGATGGCTCCATAATAGTGGCAGATCAGGAAAAGAACCTTCCTGGTCAGTTTTTAAAGACAACATTCCAATTATACGTAATCATTTTCTAGAGTGGCCTCTTGATTACACATTTCCTACATTTCCTATTAGTTTCCCTTCCTTTTTTCTTTCCCTTTTCTTTTTCCCTTTTTCTCCCTTTTGTGCAAGACATTGGATTAATGGCTTTTGTCTTATTACTTTAGATTGTATTCTTTTGTAATATTTAAACAAAGTTCCAATTTATATTGTGGGAAGCCACCCCTCTCCTAGAAGAATGAAATATTTTGATAAATATTTAAGGCAGGATAAAATATTTCCCCTAAAAGAGAAATAAAAATCTTAAGGGAGACAGAAACTCAGAGCCCCAGATCCCTGCCCCCAGCAAATATTTTGTGCCCATTGAGAAGGACTGGGCCAGCCTATCTACAAAACAAAAGAGCTTCAGCTCCAGGATGATGGGATTAAGATATGACCCTTCAAGAGATAATAGGATTTACCCTCTACCATCTAGCAGCAGAGCTCACCACATTGCACAATCTCCTAAGGACATTGCGTCACCCTCCAAACTTCAACTAAACTTAGCTCAGCCCTACAGAGCCAGCTATGACCCCTACAACAGCTAATAGAATACATGTTCTTGCTCAGGAACAGGAAGCCCAAGTTCAAAGCCCAAGAGAAGGTATGAATACTCCTCACGCTAAACTCCATGTGGTCAGCTGCCCAGACTCACCCATGTGCTTCTGCTTCATCAATAAATGGACCCTCTTTCCAATCAGTCTCCAGCCTCCATTTTGTCTCCAGTGTTTTTCTCCCGGCTTGGAATTGGACCGGGATATTTCTTCCAACAATATTTTCATTTTTCTTTTCTTTTTTCCAAGCACCGTAATGAGTGATGGGGAGAATGGACTATTGTGTGCTTAAGCTTTTTTTAAGGGAAGAGGAAAACAAGGAAGAGGAACCCAAAGATGTTATTTTTTTTTAAAAGGCAACTGGACTTCCTTTGTTTTTCCTTGAAGACTTTTTGCTTCTCATCCTGAAGAAGCTTTTTGGATGAGAAGCGAAACATCTTTAAGCAAAAACAAAGGAAGTCCAGTTGCCTTTTGAAAAAGCACCTTTGGGACAACCATGACACGGATGACTGAGAATCTCCATAGACATTTAGGAAAGAGGAAGAAAGGACAAGGATTGATGCATATGTAGGTTAAAATATGAATCCCATTCTGGAGTTTTTGAGTTAGGGGTGAATCTGATAGTTCCAGATTAGAGGGAAAGTTTATAACCATTTGAACTTTAGAGCAGGGGTCTCCAACCTTGGAAACTTTAAGCCTGGTGGACTTCAACTCCCAGAATTCCCCAGCCAGCTTTGCTTTTTTCTTTATCATGGAGATAATGAAATGAAATGGCTTTGCTGGCTGGGGAATTCTGGGAGTTGAAGTCCGCCAGGCTTAAAGTTTCCAAGGTTGGAGACCCCTGCTTTAGAGGACATCTTCATACCAAAAACTGAACTAAAAGTGCTATAGATCAGCTCATTAGTAGTTCGAATTTCCATTACAAAAAAACCAAAGTCTTAATTTCCAAGAAACAGCATCTCCAGTCATCTGTTACAACTACCACCAAACAATTCCTCGCATTTAAGATGATATTCAGCGGGCTTTGTGTAAATTTTTTTTTTTTTTTTGCCCCATTGCGCAAATTTCAGATTAGGGAAGGATTAAGTAACAACAGTGTGGCTAAACTATTACACATCGCTCCTGGCTATTAGCCAAGGAATTCAAGCCTGTAAAAACTGACATTGCTTCATAAGTCAAATATAGCCCTAGTCCCCATGGTAAATGACCCTTTTGTAACTCAAAGGAAGCAATTGCTCCACAGCAACATAGACTTTTGCTGGGAAACAGTTTTTCCTCAACCTGTTGTCCTTCAAATATATGAGGTTCTTATCCCCAGAATTCTCAGCAGATGGAATTCTGGGAAATGTAGGCCAAGCACATGTAGAGCAGTAGTGGGTTTCAAATCCCATTGCTACCGGTGTGCTTGTCGGCTCGCGCACCTCCCGCTGCTGCTGCTACTGATTTGCCTGATCCGGGACAAACTGGTAGCAACCCGCCATTCAGTGGTGGGTTTCACATTTTTTAACTACTGGTTCTGTGGGTGTGATTTGGTGGGCATGGCATGGCTTGGTGGGCGTGGCAGGGGAAGGATACTGTAAAATCTCCATTCCCTCCCCAAACCAGGGGAAGGTTACTGCAAAATCCCCATTTCCTCCCAATCAGCTGGGACTCAAGAGGCAGAGAATAGATGGGGGCGGGGCCAGTCAGAATTTTTACTACCGTTCTCTGAACTACTCAAAATTTCCGCTACCAGTTCTCCAGAACTGGTCAGAATCTGTTGAAAAACCACCTCTGCCACTACTGATGTAGAGGTGCGAAAGAATCCATAAACCCAGATCTGGAAATCATTCCTTTCAATGGGATTGATATGGGGTAAAGTTTCCTTAGGAGCTTTTCTCCTTCCAGAATTTTCTCCGATCTGAATTTAGTATAATGTATAAGTTCTCCCATGGGGCTCTGCCACTTCTCTCCTGAAAAAAAGGAGAATTTGCTGTTGGGTCTCTACATGCCATGAATCGAAGGCAGTGTTTATAAAATCTGGCACCTTTAAGATATGTGAAATATCTTTGCTGGGTGGCCGTGGCTGTGGTGGGCATGGCCTAGCCAGCTTCCTGCACCATGGTGGGGGCGGGGGTTTGCCCTCCCCGGGCTCCGAAGGCTTTCCTCAAGCCTCTGGGAGAGCGAAAATGGCTTCCCCACGCCCTGAAGGCACAGGCTCTGGAGACCAAACGTCTGCTACGCCCGTTTTTTCGCCCTCCCAGAGCTTCCACATGCACCCTGCACTTACCTGCATCTGAAATGGGTTGCATGGGGACTCCTGGGAGGGGTGGGGAGGGGTGGGGTGGGGTGGGAGGGGCCAGCCAGGAGTGGGATTTGGGGGTTCTCTGAACTGCACAGAATCTTAGCTAGAGGTTCTTCCAAATCCCTGCGAACCCCCATCAGCCCACCCCTGGGGTGAACCTATTCTCCAAAGCACCTGAAGGCAGAAGAAGAAGCAATGGATGGAAACTAATCAAGGAGAGAAACATCCTAGAAATAGGGAGAAATTTCCTGAGAGAACAATTCATTAGTGGAATGGCTTGCCTTCAGATGTTCCGGGTGCTCCAACAGTGGAGGTTTTCAAAAAGAGATTGTCTTCTTTAGTTTAGTTTAGTTTTATTAAATTTTTATACTGCCCTTCTCCCAAGGGGACTCAGGGCGGTGTACAGCCAAGATAAAACCAACACTACAAAAGTTAAAAACAATTTAAAATTGTTAAATAATTTGGCCGATCGTCTAAAATACAGTAAACCATTAAAATAATATTTTAGGCCAGCCCCGCTTGATGGAATAATAGCATTTTAAGGGTGCGGTGGAAGGTACGGAGGTCGGAAATCCGACGACTCTCCGGGGGCAGCTCGTTCCAGAGGGCAGGTGCCCCCACAGAGAAGGCTCTCCCCCTAGGGGTCGCCAGTTGACACTGTCTAACCGACGGTCTGAAACAGTATAGGACCGTGATGGCGAACCTATGGCATGCGTGCCACAGGTGGCACGCAGAGCCATATTGGTGGGCACACGAGCGTTGCCCAAGCTCAGCTCCAGAGTGCATGTGTGTGCTGGCCAGCTGATTTTTGGGCATTCTAGGCCCACTGGAAGTTGGCAAACGGGCTGTTTCTGGCTTCTGGATGGTCTCCTGTGGGGTAGGGAAGGCTGTTTTCACCCTCCCCAGGCTCCTAGAAAGCCTCTGGAGCCTGGGGAGGGCAAAAAAACGGGCCTACCGTGCCCACCATGCTATCACATGACAAAAGTGGAGGGGAGCATGGGGGGATCGCGCGTGCATGCATGAGAGGGCAGGGCGCCTAGAATTATGGGTGTGGGCATGCGTGCGCGTGACTACCCTGCACTCCCCCAGCTTTTGGCACGCAATGGCAAAAAGGTTAGCCATCACTGGTATAGGATCTCCCGCTTGAGCAGGCAGACTAGAAGACCTCCAGGATCCCTTCCAACTCTGTTATTCTGTTGACTTCAATTCTCAGAATTCTGGCTGGGGAATTCTGGGAGTCGAAGTCCACACACCTTAAAGTTGCTAAAGTTGAAAAACACTGGTCTGAGGTAACGGCCTAAAAAAAAAAAAGGAGTCCCTTTATCACAAAGACAGAAGAGTGCCAAATGCTGAGAGGACATAGCTTTCAGCCTTTAAATCAGGGGTCTCCAACCTTGGCAACTTTAAGACTTGTGGACTTCAACTCCCAGTGAAGCTGGCTGAGGAATTCTGGGAGTTGAAGTCCACAAGTCTTAAAGTTGGCAAGGTTGGAGACCCCTGATTTAAATCCTCACCGACAACATGGGCTAAAATGTTCTCTTTTTCACTCCATGGGCCACAAAGTATTGATTTTTTTTTTTTTTTTTTTTTTTTTTGCAAACAAGGACACTGTTGGAAGAAATCTCCTTCTAGGTTCTGCTCCAAGTGGGAACATGGAGACTGCTTGGAAAGATGGTTTAATGGTGGACAGGGTCACATGGCTTGAGTTCCTGAACAGAAAAGGGCAGATACAGGGAGTCCTTGGGTTTTTATGCTCTCTCTGGCTTTGCATTTCCTGGGCCCCCGAAAGAGTATCCTGATTGGTTGTCAGACTCCCAGGGGGTGGGGGTCTTAGCTAGCCTTGCTGGCTGATGGTCACATGTGCTTCCCAGGTCACATGTGGTGAGTTTCTGCTGCTATTGTGTAGAGGGCTAATCCTATCTTTGTTGGATCTTTGGCAATTCCTTACTATGGCTCTGCCTGAAGGAGGTAGATCTTTGTTATGTAGAAGAGACTGGCCCAGGCCTTAATGGCCCATTGACAAAGGGTGGAAGATGGGAGCTGCTTCAAAACATGCTTATCCATTTCTCATCCAGGGGAATAGAATATTCTGCCTTTTTCATATTTCCTAAAATATTTCACTCTTTCAGGAAAGGGGTGGGTGCTAACTTCCTACAACACAAACCCATGTTGCCCTGTTCCAACTGAGAGAAGGGGACATTTCATAACGGGGAAAATAAAGACCCCACCCACAATACGAAATGACCCATTGAGACACAGCCCTGGTTTTATTTTTAGATCAGGGGAATAATTTCAAAATGCAATCTATAGGTTTCAAAAAATGAGTCCAAAGATAAGTGATGACAAAGCTTTGAAAACCAAGATGACTCACAGAGAAACTATAAATGTAATCAAGTGTTTAAAGCTTTGCTAGTTCTGAGGCATCTTGGTATTACTTCAGGCCTTTACACGTCACTTTATGGTGAAAGCAGTTTACAGTTACAATCTCACTAGGAAGGAGAGGATGGAGGGGGAAAAAAAAAAGGCCAGAATATCTTTTAAGTCAATTTTAGACCATATACCTTTTGCCCAAGAACCTCAATTTTATTTGTTTTATTTATTTGTATTTTTCATCAAGCATGTCTTTTATGACAGATACAAGTGTAAACATAATTATAAATACATGAAATGGATACGAATAAAAGAAAACATTAGGACAGGGACGGTAGGCACGCTGGTGCACTTATGCACGCCCCTTACAGACCTCTTAGGAATGGGGTGAGGTCAATAGTAGACAGTCTAAGGTTAAAATTTTGGGGGTTTGGGGATGAAACCACAGAGTCTGGTAGTGCATTCCAGGCATTGACCACTCTGTTGTTACTGAAGTTGTATTTTCTGCAGTCTAGTTTGGATCAGTTTACCATGAGTTTGTATCTATTGTGTGCTCTTGTATTGTTTTGGTTGAAGCTGAAGTAGTCATTGGCTGGTAGGACATTGTAGCAGTAAATATCTGGCAGAACACAAAAGGCAATGCAGCAATTTCTTCCTTTCTGAAAGAACAGTGCCTTTTCAGTAACACCTGTTTTGAAAGCATAAATGTTGAACTTTACCAGTATGTGCATTGGGAGGTGGCAGGTGAGGGGGGGGTGGGGGTGGGGGTGGGGGTGGGGGAAAGAAAGAGGAAATATGTAGAGTTGGGCAACACTCTGTGCAAAGGTTAAACAAGCTCTGAGCTATTGCTGGAGACAGGTTGCAACGTGGTGAATAGTCTGAGTGCCCAAACAACCTAGGCGGTCACTTGAGGTAACAGCTCTTTCAACTCTGCCACTAAAGCAAAACACGGTACTGTTGCAGGGCAGTGTTTCAGTGTTCCCTTAACCATAATGCAGATACCAAGGAGCATAATAAGAATTGTTGATAAGAAAGACAAAAAAAATCTGGATAGTAGTAGACGTGGCAGTACCTGGACACAGCAGAACAGAAGAGAAGGAACTGGAGAAGGCAACAAAATACAAAGACCTGCAAATAGAAATAGAACGACTGTGGCAAAAGAAAGCAAAGATAGTACCAATAGCGATAGATAGACCTGTTGGGTGCAATCCCAAAACATCTGGAGCGATTGGCATCGATATCACCGTTAGTCAACCGCAAAAGGCAGCTTTACTTAGAAGACCTTATATTCCAGAACTATAACACTATCAAACACAACATCTGTCTGTCCCAGGTCTTTGGGAACAACTTGATAAGGGGATAAAAAATGCCAAATCCAGTCTAAACAGCTGGCTGACTGTGCAACCAATCAACCAACCAACCATAATCACCCACCACCCCCACAACAGTTCTAATCTTCATGAAGATTTCTTTCAATATTTGGAAAGATCGATTTTCTGAAGCTTGGGAATAAATGTTAAATAGCTTGGAAGATCAATTTCTGAAGCTTGGGAATGACAGACCTCAATAGTTGCTAGATTTAGACTACTATGCCTTGATACTGCTGTGTGCACTATAAATGTAGTGTACACACCCTTTGCTATGTGTCTAGAACAGGGGTCAGCAACCTGCAGCTCTGGAGCCGCATGTGGCTCTTTCACCCCTCTGCTGCGGCTCCCTGTCACTCAAAATATACATCACAACGGCCAATGTGCGACACCTGCCGGCACGCAATTTATTGAGCTTTTCATGGTAGGTCAACCATGGATAAATCCAAGAAAAGAAAAGTCTCAAAAGAAAACAGAACATTTAATTCAACTATATATGCTAGTTTTGTGGCCACTCAAGAAATAGTCAGGCACGGGAAGGGTTTTGTGGTTCCTAGTGTTTTCTTTTCTGTGGGAAATGGGTCCAAATGGCTCTTTTTGTGTTTAAGGTTGCAGACCCCTGGTCTAGAATCACTGTTGAATGAAAAAGGAAAGACTTACTTCCTGTTTTCTTTTATGGAAAGTTTGGAAGCTAGGAAGACTATAGAAAGGTGATGAGAAGACTGAGCACAACATTTACAATCGTAACAATGGCCACATCTTCACTGAGTATATATCACGCTTCATTCCTGAGAATTACACCGAGTGTTCTTTTATCTTTTAAATAATTTCTGAAACAAATTCTCTTTTGTCAACTGAAAGGGAAAAAATTCACTGTCCGCTTCTGCCTCCTAGTAATCTATTTAAATTCCAGTCTACTTGGCTGAGGTTTACTAAGGCCTTTGAAAGTAGGGTAATCTTTTGCAACTCCGAGACAGTGTCGTGAATGCTAACTTGCTTAGTAACTTGCTTAGCTACAATTAGCAGGCAGATCAGGGAAGCTTCATGAGAGTCAACAGAAACAGCTCTCCAGATGTTTGAACTAGGGCTCCCGTAGCAGCCAACAGGCGATGATGATGATGTTATCCATTCAGTTGTGTCCAACTGTTGGTGATTCTATGGGCCAGATCTCTCCACATCTTCCAATCTTGCATTACTTCTGAGTTGTTCTGTGCTCTTGCTAGTATCAGCTTTGATGGTGTCCAACCACTGTGTTCTTTGACAGCCTGGTGTCCTTTTAACTCTCCCAAATATAATGCTGGAGATCAATGTAGTCCTCTGTGATTTAACTTGTATTTCTCAGCTTTAGCAACTTTAAGATGTGTGGACATCAAATAAAAAACGATTATGGTCTTTGATCACCTTTGAATGGACATCAATTATCAGGGATTTTGTGTGTTGAAATCTGGACAACTTAAAATTGCCAAGGTTGAGAAACACTTTTTTATTTTTGTTGCTTTCAGCCCTGTTTTTTAAAAAGATCTCATGTAATTTTCACAGCAGCTGGGAGACATCCTGCATCAACTTCTAAAGGGGCACAAATATATTTTATTAGATTTGTAGATAACCTTTTCTGCTCCTGAATTCAACAGAATTCCCCCCTCCATTCTTTTTTTGTGGGAGGAAAAATTCCTACCTCCTCTGAATATTCCTTACACAAAAACCCAGTGAGTTAGAGTAGGCTAAGAAAAAGTAGATTACAGAATAATAGAATTGGAAGGGACTTGGAGAACTTCTAGACCAGCCTTTTGCTCAGACCCTATACTATTCCAGACAAGTGGCTATCCAAACTCTTCTTAAAGGTCTCAAGTGATGGAGCACCATGACTTCTGAATGCAAACCATTCCACTATTTAATTGTTCTCACTGTTAGTAAGTTTCTCCTTAATTCTAGATTGCTTCTCTCCTTGGTTATTTTCCATCCATTTATTTTTTTTCTTGTTTTGCCTTCTGGTGCTTTGGAAAATAGGTTGACCTCCATCTTCTTTATGGCAGCCCTTCAAATATTGGAACGCTGCTATCATGTCATCTCTAGTCCTTTTCTCTAGACTAGACTTTTCTCTAACTAGATTCTAGTTTAAAAAGGTGACTGCCATGATCAACTATCAAGCATTAAGAAGTCAGATTAGACTTGATCCCAATTGTCTGATTGCGATCCTAAGGTTTAACCAGCATTATATAAATTCCACATGTACAGTATGTATTAAAATAGCCTAGCCGGTGAATCTTCGAAAACTTTTGAGTTTTCATCATGACTCAGCAGTAATTCCATTCACCACAGATGTCAACAGCTGGAAACATCGCTGTCATTTTTTAAATATTAAGCACTCAGACTCACCATTCTTTCCAGTAAGGTGCTGTTGCTGTTTGACTCAAAGCCACTTTAAGGATGCATCCATAGAATTTTCCAGACAGCCAAACCAGAGGTGGGTTTCAGCAGATTCTGACCAGTTCTGGAGAACTGGTAGCGGAAATTTTGAGTAGTTCGGAGAACTGGTAGTAAAAATTCTGACTGGCCCCGCCCCCATCTATTCTCTGCCTCCCAATTCCCAGCTGATTGGGAGGAAATGGGGACTTTGCAGTATCCTTCCCCTACCACGCCCACCAAGCCACGCCCACCAAGCCACTCCACACCCACCAAGGCACACCCACAGAACTGGTAGTAAAATTTTTTGAAACCCATCACTGAGCCAAACAGAATATTTCTGTTATTGTGATGGACTGTCTGCTAAAACAAAGCAAGGCTGTGGGCATACATTTGAAAGAAAACAGGGAGGGAAACACGTATTTGTGGAGTTGGTCTGGCAAGAATAAGACTGTTTATTCACAGAAAATATGCACGTGTAACCCTTGTCTCCATTCTAGGCGGTTAGAGAAAGAGTTAGATCTTCTGCATAACTCAGCTAGAAGTTAGAAGTACGGATGGCCTGGAACAAATAGAATGAGTATTAGATAACTCCTGGAGCATTCATTCATTCATCAAGGCTTAGGAATAGGGATGGCTAGAGACCAATAGAACAAATTGTTAGATTATGATTAAAATGTTTATTAGATGATATTTTTTATATATCCCGCCTTGTCCTGCCTTCTGCTTTAGTGAAATTGTATAAAGCTATCTTAATCCTTTGTTCTGGGTCCTGGCATTTTGCTGGCTGGGACCCTTTTTTTGCTGAAGCGCTTCAATAAAAGGAAACAAAACCTTGTGTCATCTAGTGTCTGGTGTGTTTCATTGGCTTTGGCACCAGGCTCAGACCCGAACTGGGGACAACCGTCTTTCTCAGAGTGGTTTCTGATCTTCAGAGTGATTCCAGTTTAATCTAGACCCCTTTGTCTTTCTGGTGGTAACCTGTTCATGAGCTAATCTGGTGCAATTTTGCTTTGGCGGCCAAACAAGATCAACCAATTAAAGACTCTCTGTTGAGTTGGCTTCCGAACAGTATGGGAAGAAGTTGAAAAGAAGATGTAAAGGAGAAGAAACTGTGTGGATATTATTAGTAAGAAACTAAGCTTTCTTGCCAGCATGGTGTGGCCTTTATTTCATAGTACTTTGGAGGTGGAGAGCCATCATGATAAAGTACGAGATATTCTTGCAACTTGGATTAAGCAAAACCTTGGTTAGGAAGGTAACCATCAAAAGTGGATCTACACCTTTGGGGAGAAGGAAGGAACATATTGTGTGAAGTTGGGTAATGAGAGGTGTCACTGAGGAAATCAGATATTCTGGCTCCTGTTTATCTGTCATTGTGTTGACACTGTTCTGGCACCTGTATTGAAAAATCCATTTTGGGCATGGGGCAGATGGCAGGGAGGAAGCAGAAGAGCAAGAAACATGGGGAGAACTGCTAGATAGAATCACAATGATTTATTATGGACATATTCCATTGATAAAGACTCATAATTTCACAATTTTCTTCCCAAAGCACTTGATCTGTGCAAATGATTAGAGGGCAACCAAATCACTGCTTATCTAGCTAAGTGATTTGTCTAGAATGTTTGGGGTCTCCAAACTTGGCAACTTTAAGACTTGTGGACTTCAACTCCCAGAATTCCTCAGCTAACCATGCTTAATCGATGTCAGGATTAAGGCTACCAGAATTAGGGTTGTAGAAAACTAGAGAAACATTAGAGGGCAGCAAAGAGTGTCTCTTCGCTGCCCTCTAATGGTCAACTGTACAGAAGGTCTACTAGTCAGAAGCTGTCTAAGAGCACTCTTTTGGATCATTTCTTCTTTTTGCACATGGGTACCTGCTGATCAAAGCTAAATATAAGTTTTTATTGAGTTAATGTTAAACTAGTTCCACACCTTTTGCCAAGAAAATTAAGTGGACATGCCCAGGTAATCACCATGAGTCAAGCTTTTCTTTGGTCTTTCTTTCCACCGCCTCCTCTTTTCCCTTCTGTTTTATCTCACCCCTTGGTAGGATCCCATTACACAAGTCGAAATTAAACGTTACATTTCATTCCTCAGAATGAAGTCATCAATTATTTGTGTTCCATTCCACCCCACCTCAGACATTGTTTTAGAGCTGGGAGTCCACCACACGCTTTAGCGTGAAAGAGCAATTGGCCACCAGTTCTTTTCCTGCTGGGCAACTTTTTTGCTGGTAACTTCCAGCTGACCCTGATGCTTAGCCAACCTTTTGGCTGATCTTAACTAAAGCCAAGAAGGATCAGACTTGATTAATGCGTGAATTGAAAATGATTAATAGAACATCCATTTAGGGTAGCGGTTAAGGCACCAGGTTAGAAAACAGGAGACTGATGCTGGTCTCAATTTAGGCATAAGCAAGCTGGGTTACCTTGAGCCAGTCAATCAATGTCAATCAGAATAGAGCTGGAAGCGAGCTGGAAGTCCAACCCACCGACGACCTCCCATCGACCCATGCGCTCCCACAGAGAGGGCCTCCTCGGGGTGCCATCAGCCAAACAGTGTAGGCTGGTGACCCCCAGGGGGAGGGCCTTCTCTGTGGGGGCACCTACCCTCTGGAATCAACTGCCTCCAGAGATAAGGAGAATCCAAGACCTCAGTGCCTTCCGCCGTGCCCTTAAAACCTTCCTTTTCCAGCAAGCCGGGTTGGCCTAATTTTTTAAGTGTTTTTAAGTGTTTTGTTTATTGTTTTTAATTAACGGGGCCAAATTTATATATGTATATTTTTAACTGTATTTTAATATTTGTACTTGATGTTTTTACTTGGCTGTTCACCGCCCTCAGTCCTCAGGGAGAAGGGCGGTATACAAATTCAAAATAAAATAAAATAAAATAAATAAAAACCCCTGCTCAAGTTGGATATCCTATACCCGTGATGGTGAACCTATGGCATGCGTGCCACAGGTGGCACGTGAAGCCACATCTGTGGGCACACCAGCGTTGCCCTAGCTCCAGCGCGCATGCGTGCACCAGCCACCTGGTTTTTGGGCCTTCCGGACCCACCGGAAGTCTGGAAGTGGGCCGTTTCCGGATTCCGGAGGGCCTCTGGGGGGTGGAGTAAGGCCGTTTTCACCCTCCCCAGGCTCCAAGAAAGCCTCCTGAGCCTGGGGAGGGTGAAAAACAGGCCTACCGGGCCCATCGGTAACCTTTTTGCCATAGTGTGCCAAAAGTGGGAGGAGCGGGGGGGGGGACATGCATGCGCATGGGGGTTGGGCATGGGGGGCATTGAATTATGGATGTGGGTATGCGCACGTGTGTCCCCCCACCCATTCTCCCCCTGCTTTTGGCATGCAAAAAGGTTAGCCATCACTGTCCTATACCATTTCAGACAAGTAGCTGTCCAGTCTCTTCTTAAAAGCCTCCAGTAATGGAGCACCCACAATGTCTGAAGGCAACTTGTTCCACTGGTTAATTGTTCTCACTGTTAGGAAGTTTCTCCTTAATTCCAGGTTGTTTCTCTCTTTGATTAGTTTCCATCCAGTGTGCTTCTTGTCTTGCCTTCTGGTGATTTGGAAAATAAGTTGACTCCCCTCTTCTTTGTGGCAGCTCTTCTAATACTGGCATACTGCTATCATGTCCCTCACTGTCAGCCCTAGAAAGGCGATAGGGTCAAATGATTTCTAAAAATCTTGCCAAGAAAACCTCAGAGACTTGTCCAGACAGTTGCCGGGAGTCAAAAACTGTCTTGAAGTCTGTAGAGATTCTCAGTCATCCAGGTCATGGTTGTCCCAAAGGTGCTTTTTCAGGAGGCGACTGGGGTTTCTTGTTTTTTCTTTGAAGACGTTTTGCTTCTCATCTGAGAAGCTTCTTCAGCTCTGACAGGATAGTGGGGTATCCTCCCATTCCCCACCACCCTGTCAGAGCTGAAGAAGCTTCTCAGATGAGAAGCGAAACATCTTCAAAGAAAAAAAACCAAGAAAATCCAGTTGCCTCCTGAAAAAGCATCATTGGGACAACTGATCTGAAGGGAGAGAGAAAGAGAGGGAGAGAGGGAGAGGAAGGGGGAGAGAAAGAGAAAGAGAGAGAGAGAGAGAGAGAGAGAAAGAGGAAGGAAGGAAGGAAGGAAGGAAGGAAGGAAGGAAGAAAAATCTAGGAAATTTTAGGCCAGACTGGAAAGCAAAGAAAAAATCAAGAAGAAATCAATCTGCAGAGGTAATATCACTCAGAAAAAAAATAAAAAAAAATAAAAAAAATGATTAAAAAAACAAAACAATCCACGTGAGTCTGCAATTTAATAGAGAGCGACATGGCAAAGTTCACCCCCTTTGTGTGTAGGGCGAAGCAGATCCAGAGCTGAGAGTCTCAGGTTCTGCCTCTCCCCAGTCTACACAATTAGGTTGTTGGGCCTACACAATCTCCCTCAAGCGTAGCTGAGCGACTCTTTCCCAGCTTGATTCTGTTATCCCATGCATGTGTTCTTACAACATTTTTGTGTGTGTTTATGTATGTCCTTACTTCCTGGTTCTTTGTATAGGGAAACAGATGGTAAGTTTGCTCTTACAGTATCGAATGTTTATTTATACCATAATAAAGATGTTCGCAACAAATCATTTAGACAGATTCTCCAGTCTTTTCTTTGCTCCCTTGGTGAAGACGTTGCTGGTTATGGAAATTGCGCAACTGAGGTCTGGGGAGCCACTTATCCAATGCGGTGTCCCCCTTAAGACCAGACAAACCTAAGGAGGGGTGGGCTTCAGATCCTTTAACAAGGGGTTTGCTGCCCCATTGCTGGGTGGGTATGGCCATGGTGGGCAGGCCTAATCGTCCGCCTGCACCATGGCGGGTGGGGGGGATTTTTCCCTCTCTCAGGCTCTGGAGGCTTTCCTCCTTTCGATCAACAGGCTCAGCATCTTAGCCACTGAGCCACCATGTCCCTTTTGAAATAAATAAAAATGATTGATTATAATGTTTATCTCATAAAATATATACAACATTTGCCAAATTTCACTACCACAGGAGTAATGGATCCCAGGTTTTGGATGCATTCTGTACCTTTGTCCGCTTGAAGTACCTTGGGTTCAAAAAGTTTTGCCTTAGGGTGCACAGTTTTGCTCATCAAAGGTTCTCTCCAGGGGTGGGTTCTAAATTTTTTTACTACCGGTTCTGTGGGCGTGGCTTATTTTGTTGGTGTGGCTTGGAGGTCATGTGACTAGGTGGGCGTGGCTAGCTGGTCAGAGTCATTTCTGGAAGGTCCTCGCACTTACGACCAGTCCTCGCACTTACGACCCAACTCATTTGTTTGCTTTTAACACTGATCAGCTGTAGGACGGCCCTTTGAAGCCCCGAGGCAAGAGTTTAAACAGTTTTTTTCCCTCTAGTCATCAGCTGGGACTCAGGAGGCAGCAATAGATTGGGGGTGGGACCAAATAAAGGGTAAGAATAATGTGGGTGGGTGGGGTGGGTGGGAGAACCGGTTCGGTGATGTCATATCATCACCGCTACCGGCTCGGTGGAACCGGACCGAACTGGGAGGAACCCACCACTGGTTCTCTGTCCAAGAACCAGAGTTTTAGTTGTGTGTAGATGAAAGTGACCATCATCCATCTATATGGCTTGGTGAGGTGAGGAAGCTAAGAGGGCATGCGCAACCAAGACCTGAATGGGCAGATGTGGTTTCAAAGTTGGTCCTCAAGATTCGTTGAATGATTGTCTAAATTCATGTTGGAATTGTGGTTTTTTTTACTGTATCTATCAAACATCTAGGACAGTGATGGCTAACCTTTTCTGGACTGAGTGCCCAAAGTGCAAGCGTGCAAATGCGTGCGTGCCAAAACCCCCAAAATGCAATGCGCGCATTATTATTTATTATTTATTTATTAATTCAATTCGTATGCCGCCCCTCTCCGAAGACTCGGGGCGGCTCACAATGCATTTAAAATCATTATAAAAAACATGTAAGAATTAAAAACATTAAAAACATTAAAACTCATTCACACCATTCATGGCCGGATCTTGCCGGATCGCAAGAGCGAAATCAATGGCCCCAGGCCTGCCGGAAAAGCCAGGTCTTCACTGCTTTTCGGAAGGCCAATAGGGTGGGGATGGTCCGGACCTCAGGAGGTAACTGGTTCCAGAGAGCTGGGGCAGCCACAGAGAAGGCCCTCCCCCGCATGTCTGCCAGCCGACATTGTTTAGCTGACGGGACCTGGAGGAGACCAACTCTGTGGGATCTTACTGGTCGCTGGGAGCTATGCAGTAGAAATGTGCATGGCCCCTGTGCATGTGCCCTGCCCCGTGCATGCACACTTGGCCCCCTGCATGTACCCCGCCCCCACCACGCATGTGCACACAGCCCCCCACATGCGCCCTGCCACTGCACATGTACACATGGCCCCTTGCGGATGTGCCCCACCCCCCACACATGCGTGTACGCCCCCTGCATGTGTCCCACCCCTGCGCATGCAGGGCAGAGACCTGAAGACCAACTGGCTGGCGGGAGGCATGCACGCATGCACAGTGGAGCTAAACTGGGGCAACGGCTCACATTTCATCAGAGAGGACGCTGCGTGCCATCTCTGGCACGCATGCCATAAGTTCACCATCACGGATCTAGGATTTCATGGATTCCATAACAGCTATGGACTTATTTATCCCAGTTTGTTACTAGCCCAATTCATGACACAGGTCGTAGTCTGGATCTGAACTCTCAGTTGGACTGGAAGTTAGCAAATGCTTAATGTCAGAGACCTAATCTCATCATCATGGACAGATTTCTACCCTGTTAAAATTTAAAATTTCAGCCTGTAAAAGCCCACACCTATTAAAATATGTCTCTGGATCCAAATGATGGTTTTCTCAGGTGAAAGTTGGAGGGGACTGAAGCATTCACATTATTGCACCTGAATACCTAACTATATAAAAAAATCATAAATAGACAGTGTTCTGCCTTAAGGAATAAACAAATCAATGTTGATTGGGCAATATAAGACAAAGATAAGATAATGAGGAAGCAAGCATAAAAAAGAGATAGGATATTTGTGAATTAAGCAATCATAGGCAGAGTCATCATGGATCTGAGTAGTCTTCACAAATCACTACAGGTAGTCCTCAATTTACAATTACAGTTGAGCCCAAAATTTTTGTTGCTAAGCAAGATAGTTGTTAAGTGACTTTTGCTTTCTCTTCTGTTCCTCAAGGTTATTCTCACGTCCCATTATGTTAAACAAGCTTAATTCACTCCAGTGGTTTTAAACTCATACTTTGCAACTATAAACTGAGCACCTAAGCTGAGTTTACACAATAAAAAGCTAAAATAGGGTTGGCTGGTTTATGGCTTAGGCTATCATGTGAACATAATGTTCCCTTACTCTATTAGCATAACACGGTCTTAACTTACAACAGCTATTTCCAATCTGAAGACTTTAGCATGTATCAGGACTTCATCTTGCAGAAGTCCAAAGTTGGCATGGCCTCTTATTGGTGGTGGAACTCCACATTGCCATCCTAATACACCTGGGCCATGCCAGGTTAAATTTATCATGACATTTCTAAGGCATGAGTGAAAACTGCACAATTGTTCTCCTGTATATCCAGTGGAATTAATGTAGCACAACGTTACAGAAGGTCTCTAAGGATGACGTCTCCAGACGTCATCTTTAGTGAAACGTGCAAACCAGCGTCTGCATTTCCTGCGTCGGATAAGGAGAGCAAATCTTTCTCTTTCTGTCCTGGCCACTTTTTACAGAGGCACGATTGAGAGCATTTTAACAAACTGCATCACTGTCTGGTTTGGTGGCAGCCGTGCCTCAGATAGAAAGTCCATACAGAGAGTAGTGAGGACAGCCGAGAAGATTATAGGAAACTCACTTCCCTTTATTCAGGAAACTGCTTATAAGCGCTATGTGCTTAGAGCTCAAAGTATCGTTAGAGACCCCACACACCCACTTCACGGTCTGTTTCTGTTGCTCCCCTCTGGGGGGAGGTTTCGAAGTATTTCTAGCAGGACTACCAGATTCTGTAACAGCTTTGCTCCCTATGCCATCCGTCTGGTAAACTCACAAGATTCATTTTTCTTGCCATAAACATGTATACACCTGAACTAGACTGTGTTGTTTCTCTGTGTCATATAATATATGTGGGTATATACATAATTTTGTATCTATCTATCTATCATCTATCTATCTATCTATCTATCTATCTATCTATCTTGTCATGTTTATGTAGTGTAATATTGGAGGTGGTGACCATTTAAGAGCTGTATGCAACGATGCTGCTAGATAGTGGGGCAACATTGTGACATGCATACAAAAGGGATAGGACTTTCATTGCAACATAGATCTATTTAAGGTGTCCTTGATGTTTATTGAGCTCTGTTGTTTCCTTACCCAACTAGGTAACATCATCAGTGCTAGAAGAGAGTGGGTTTTGCTCTCTGTTTATATACTTGTGGCTTGCTGGCATTAGTGAGAGTGTTCTTGGTGGTTCCTTCTTTGGGCAGATGTTTACTGTTAGCTTGTTTATTTGAATTGGTAGTTCCTTGATGGGAATATTTTTTTTTTATTGTAAAAGTTTTACAATTACATTTTCACCCCATTTTCACCCCCCTAACCCTCCCCAAACTCCCCAACCCACCCTCCCAAACCCCCCCTGACCCTCCCCTCCCCCCCAGACTTCCATAGAATATCATTATCCCCTATACAAAAACCTTAAACCCCCCCAACCCCCATGTCATTTTTCATCTTCACATAGTTCGACTATTTCTATTTAATATAATATAATACTATCAATGAAAAGCTATTTGATACTTCTTGGTTTGGTATTTGTTCTGCACATAATCTATCCACTTTTTCCATCCACATTCATAAGTCTCTTGTGAGCGATCTTTTAAGTATGCTGAAATCTTCGCCATCTCCGCAAAGCTAGCCATCTTCAAAATCCATTCTTCTACGGTGGGCAGAGCTTCATTTTTCCAATATTTACCTATCAACAATCTCGCTGCTGTAATCATATACAAAATCAACTTTGTTTCATCCACTGTAAAACCCTCAACTATACCCAATAAAAGCAATTGTGGAGAAAATTGGATTTTTTTCTTTAAAACATTCTGCATGACCCACCAAATTTTTATCCAAAAAGCCTTAACTTTCTTACAAGTCCACCAAATATGATAATATGTAGCATCTAAACAATCACACCTCCAACATTTTGGCTGAACATTAGGGTACATACACGACAATTTCTTAGGATCTAAATGCCATCTATAAAACATTTTGTAAAAATTTTCCCTCAAATTCTGCGACTGTGTAAATTTAACATTCTGAACCCAAATTTTTTCCCATGTTTCCAACATCACTGGTTCTTCAAAATTTTGTGCCCACTTAATCATACAATCTTTAACTAATTCAGTTTCCGAATCCCTTTCTAACAAAACATTATAAAGCCTTTTAATATGCATTGGACCTTTCTCTTTTATATGTCTAACCAATTCTTCCTCATGCACCATAATACCAGTTCTTTGTCCTCTTTCCATCTCAATTGCAATTGATTGTATTGTAACCAAGTTAAATTAATCCCTTCAGCCAACAGTGTCTGTAATGTCTTCAGCTGCCATCTGCCCGCATCTGTAAAAAGAACCTCTTTGTATAAAACCCCCCCGAGTGACATTATATTTGTATTCCACAAAATATGACCAAGATCCAGCCATAACGGTATTTTATAATCCCATTTGAGTCGGTGCTTCTTCCAAACTCTCAGCAAAGAGTCTCTAAGTATATGGCTTTTAAATATTTTATCCACTTTGCTATCATAAAATAAATAAGCATGCCATCCAAATTCCAAATCAAAACTTTCTGCGTTTAGTATTCCAGTCTTTTTTCCTCCAAACCAATCACTTGTTAAAGTCAAAGCTGCTGCATCATAATATAACTGTAGGTTTGGAAGTTTAAGACCTCCCCTTTCTGGAACATCTTGCATAATTTTCAATTTTACTCTTGGTTTTTTCTCGTTCCAGACAAACTTGTTCACTCCAGTTTGCCATACTTTTAGTTGTTTATCACTTTTAAGCACTGGAATCATTTGAAACAAAAAAAGAAATCTTGGCAAAATGTTCATCTTAACTGCTGCTATTCTTCCAAGTAAAGACAGCTGCAGTTTTTTCCAAGTCTCCATGTCTTTTTGCACCTCTCGCCACAACACCTCATAATTATTTTGAAACAATTTCATATTTGATTCTGCAACCTGAACTCCTAGATATTTTACCTTTGGTACCTTGATGGGAATATTGATGATAGATAATATTGATGGTAGATAGCATCTACTATCAGTCAGATTTTGGATACTGCTGTTTGATCTACTGTATCTCCACTCCATTGTCATGCTGATATGTTCCTCCATAATTCAACTCTCTTCTGTTTCACCACCCCTGAATTTAGAACGCATTTCAATGCTTCTTTAAATATTAAACTTGTGTGTAACTTCAGATTTGATACATCCAAAGTAGTGAAGATGGTGTCACAACATTTGGAGAAGTATGAACCTCAGAGACTCTCCCCAAGATCAGGTCTCCACAATAACAGAACACAGAATAACAGAGTTGGAAGGGACCTTGGAGGTCTTCTAGTCCAACCCCCTGCTCAGGCAGGAAACCCTACACTATTTCAGACAAAAGGTTGTCCAAACTCTTCTTAAAACCTTCCAGTGTTGGAGCATTTACAACTTCTGGAGGCAAATTGTTCCACTGTTTAATTGTTCTCACTGTCAGGAAATTTCTCCTTAGTTCTAGGTTGCTTGTCTCCTTGATTCGTTTCCATCCATTGTTTCTTGTCCTGCCTTCAGGTGCTTTGGAGAATAGCTTGAGTCCCTCTTCTTTGTGGCAACCCCTGAGATATCGGAACACCAAGACAAATTCCTTGTGTGTCCAATCACACTTGGCCAATAAAAATTCTATGACTATAAATGTTCTCAACCCTAGGAAGAATATTGCAAAGCCAAACCACTTCCAAAAAAAACAAACCTTGCCAAGAAAATTAGAGGTAGTCCTCGGCTTAGGACCACAGTTGAGCCGTTGAGTGAGAAATTTGCTAAGTGAGTTTTGTCCCATTTTACAACTTTTCTTGCCACATTTGTTAAGAGAATCACTGCCTCTGTTAAATTAGTAACACGGTTATTAAGTGAATTGCGATTCTCCATGGACTTTGCTTGTCAGAAGCTCGCAAAAGGGGATCGTATGATTCTGAGCCACTGCAACCGTCATAAATATGACACCAGTTGTGTCAAACATGTGATGTAAATCAGGTGATTGTGGGGATGCTGCAGTGGTCATAAGTGTGAAAAATGGTTCTAAGTCACTTTTTTCAGTGCCATTGTAACTTCAAACGGTCACTAAACGAAGTATTGTAAGCCGAGGATTACCTGTACAGGGACTTGTCCAAGCAATTATAAGGAGTCAAAAAATGACTCAAAGAGACAAAAACACACTCAAGAAAAAACTGCAGGAGTCACATATTTCCTTTCCCAGTTCATATTACCCTCTGGCGTATCTTCTCTGTGTTGCTTCTTCAAACTCCTGACTCCCATCCAGAGCTATTCCATGTTTCTGTCTTTATTAATGGGAAGAATTAGATTAAGATTACAGTGTCTTCAAAAGTAGGCCAAAGCTGGACACCTACCTACCTACCTACCTTCCTTCCTTCCTTCCTTCCTTCCTTCCTTCCTTTCTTTCTTCCTTCCTTCCTTCCTTCCTTCTTTCCTTCCTTTCTTCCTTTCTTTCTCTCTCTTTCTTTCTTCCTTCTTTCTTTTTCTTTCTTTTCCTTTCTTTCCTTTCTTTTTTCTTTCTTCCCTTTCCTCTTTCTTTCTTCCTTTCTTCCTTCCTTCCTTTCTTTTCTTTCCCCAGCTACAAAGCAGGTAGTTCAAAAAGGCTGCAAGGAAACTCATCCTCAGAGATCAAAAAAAGAAAAGAACTATTATAGAGAAATATGGTGGCAAAGCAACTAGTAAATTATATACCAGTGACAGTTTGAGGGATGACTTGTTATTCAGGCAGGATCAAACAAAAACCTTCTCTTTTGAACTTAATCATCTTCACCACAAGCCTGGGAGGTCTCGTGCAACTCTCCAATCCCTTTTTAGTCTTTAGGAGTTAAGAGCCCCTCAGAATGATGGATGAGTACATATTGCACAAGCCCCAAGAGGCTTTCTAAAACTACGCTTCAGGAATTTGATGTATGCAAATCCTTTGATGAAATGCCTCTGAATATTGTCTAGTTTAATGAAAAGAAGGACTAGGAGTGACATGATACATAAAAGAAAAGATACGTTCATCAAGAATCATAAGGTACAACACTTAATGATAGTCATAGGGTACAAATAAGCAATCAGGAAACAATATCAATATAAATCGTAAGGATACCAGCAACAAAGTTACAGTCATACAGTCATAAGTGGGAGGAGATAGGTGATGGGAACAATGAATAAAATAAATTTATAAATAAACAAAATTTATAAAATAAATAAAATCTCTTTATTTATTTGGAAAATTTATATAGCTGCCAGAGTATGACTGGCCCCAGGTCATCCATCTGGTTTTATTTATTTGGGTTTTTCTATTATATAATTTATATGGCAACTATCTCACAAGTTATGATTCTAGGTCAGTGTTGGGGAACCTTTTTGGCACTGTGTGCCGAAATGGGAGCGTACACATGCCGGAAACCAGAAGAGCAGCTGCCCGGTGCACATGCGCTCGCCGGGAAGATGATCTTCCGGTTTCTGGTGCACGCATGTGCACCGGCCACCTTGTCTTCCGGTTTCTGGCATGCATGCATGATGAAGACCAGATGGCCAGACTGCACGTGTGCACATGAAGACCAGCTGGCCAGCACGCTGGAACCCGGAAGAGCAATGGGCGATGGCTCGCTTGCCCGAAGAGATGGCTCTGTGTGCCACTTCCACCATGTGTGCCATAGGTTCGCCATCACAGTTCTAGGTGGTGTACAATCAAGTGGGCGGTGAACAAACCTAGGGCAGTTCTAGAATTTATGGTCTTCTGGTTTCTAGCCTTAACCGTTACACCAAACTGGATCGCTGATTAATATAGACTTATGACATCATTATATCACTGGAAGAATTTTAATGAATGTACCAGGGGTGGGTTCTAATTTTACTATTGGTTCTGTGGGCGTGGCTTATTTTGTGGGCGTGGCTTGGTGGTGGGGGTAATGTGACTGGGTGGGCATGGCCAACTTTTTTTTTTAAATTTAAAAGCATTTTTTCTACAACCTTAAGAGGTTGCAGAAAACAATGCTTTGAAAAGCCTCTGCTGATCAGGCAACTCAGCTGGGATCGTCAGAGGCTTTTCAAAGCATTTTTTTTTACCACCTCTTCGGCCAGAGAGGTTGTAGAAAAAATGCTTTTAAAAGTAAAAAAAAAAGCCTTTGATGAGGTGGGTGAGGTAAGCAAGCGGCAACCGGGCTGGGGACCGGTTTGAGGGCATGGCCAGCCAATGTTATTACCGGGTCTTGGAACTACTACAAATTTTTACTACCGGTTCCTGTGAACCAGTGCGAACCAGGAGCAAACCACCCCTGGAATGTACTCTGCAAGGATTCATCATAACCCACCCCATGCTTACAAACCAAACCATCATAATCCACCCTGAGCTTCCAAACCTCCCAGTTCTAGATGTATTTTAGATATTTTGTGTATGTAAAGTTGTGTCTGCATCAATGGGTTGCCCACTTTTGGTTCCTAAGTTGATGGCTCAGAAAGCTTGCCAGATCCCATCTTTCATACATTGATGTCCTTCTTGGTAGAATTAAAGCACTTTGTTCTTTTCTGAAATTTTTTGGTCTGTCATTCATACAGTGCTCTTCTGTGACCATCCTATTAGGGCTGATACAAATTGAAATTCAAAGCATCTAGATAGGAACAGGTGATCTGCTGAGATGCAGTTTTAGAAGGACATTTGAAAATCCTGGTTTATTCCTTAAGAACCACGTTCAATTTTCACAAGAGATTCTTAGCAAACCAAGGTGGATTAACCTGCCACTGATCAGATAAGCCACTCGGTGTTTGGGTTGTTATTTTAATTTTCAAAACATCCTACGTGCAAAGGGGTAATGTAACATTTGGCTCTCTTGAGCAAGTGGCCGTGTACACAAGTCACTATTTACTCAAGATATTTCCATCGCACACAATCAGGATTACCTAATGAAGTTTCCAATGAATGTTGCAAATACCCTACCTTGCGACAGGTGTTGCCTTCCGTAGAAACATAAGTCAGATAGGACAAATGTCAACTGATAGGAAGGTGAATGGGGAGAAACAATAAACAGATGAGGAGTGTGGAGGCATTAGGAAGCATAGTTAGTAACCTGCAGGGGCTCCCCTAATAGAAAATTGAAACAAAGACATGGAAGTAACTATGAGAAAACAAGAAGATAATTAAGGCAGTGTTTCTCAACCATGACCACTTTAAGATGTGCGGACTTCAACTCCCAGAATTCCCCAGCAAGCTGTACTGGCTGGGGAATTCTGGGAGTTGAAGTCCACCCATCTTAACGTGACCAAGGTTGAGAAATGCTGAGTTAAGGCATTAAGCTAGAAGTCAGGAGACTAGTCCCACCTTAAGCATGAAAGCCGGTTGGGTGATTTTGGACCAATCACCTGGAGTCCACGAGTTCTAGATCTGCCTTAGGCATGAAAATTGGCTGGGTGACTTTGGACCAATCACCATGAGGTCTGTGAGTTCTAGTCCCACTTTAGGCACGAGAGTCACCATTTATTCACTCTCAGTCCAACCCACTTCACAGGGCTTTTGTTGTGGGGCAAATAGGAAGAGAAAGGAGCATTCTGTATGTTTACCACCTTGAGTTACTTATAAAGATGGAGTAAAAAAAATCTAATGAATAAATAAGCTAGGGAATAATAGGCTGCTTCTTTAAGGCCAGGATTCTGAAGGTGCTTACTTCATTTTTCATCTTTTTCTCTCTTCTAAATTATTTATTTTTCACATTTTGGAACCACCCACCTGCCTCAAATTATGGCTAATGTGGGGGTGGGGGAAATATATTTTTGGAGGGGGCGCATTTGTTTTGCCAGCAATGCGGGAAATTTCAAGTCATTTCATTTCATTTCATTTCCTCTCGACTTTCGTTTGGATTCATACTGTAAAATGCCCCAGTCACCTGGTTAGCTTTTCTTTACACAACCGGGTACAATAAAACTTGCCTAAAAAACAGGTTGGTGGCTACACGATTGCAGACACTGATATTTCAGGGTTTTTCTCAGCCACTGTATTACACAAGCGTAATATTGCATCTCCTGGGCAGCTCTTCTGTGCAATAACCTCCCTTGATCAGGGATAGGCAGTCAATAACCTTCAGATGTTCTCCTCTTCAGCTGCCATGAACACCAGCCAACATGAGTAATGACTAGGTATTGTGAAGATGTAGTCCTGACCATCGTGTGGGCACCTTCTTCCTTGTCTCTACTTTAAGGGATTATTTATTTCTCCAAGCATTTCTATACTGCCCTACTTTAACAGAGTAAAAGTGATTTGCAATAGAGCAGAAGTCACTAAGGATAAATTACAAAAGTCACCTCTACCCAAAATTAGTTTAGAAAGCACCTCAGGACAGACGTGTTCTGACTATCTTGTGAAGGGTGAGTGCCCCATAGATTCAGGATCAAGATATCCCATATCTCATTGAGATACTTGATTGTGAATGTATTAACAGTGGCTAGAATTGTGTTTGCTAAAAATTGGAAAACTGAGGTAATACCCAAGCAAGATGAAGTTATTAAGAAAATCATGGAATGTGCTGAAATGAACAAATTGACATTGTGAAATTAGAGAACAGGAAGGCAAACAATATTTTAAGATATGGGATTTATTTTATCAATGGCTAGATAATGAAATATGGAAATGAAATATGAAATGAATGTTATAATATAATATATGGAAATGATTTTTAAGGGATGAAAATGCCATTGTTAAATGAATGACGAATGAGAATAATAATGTAAAGATATACATTAGATTGATAATATAAGAAATTAGAAAATTAGTAAATTATGAATATGATCTGAAGCACAAAAGATCTGTAACTGACAGACCCACTGTTTGCAATTGTAATGGATAATGGATGTTTTATGTTTTGTTTTTAATTTTTTTTTTTAAAAAAAGATATCCCATATCTTGGGGTCAATTACTACTGAATAGGATCCTCCAGCATCCCAATCCTTTCATGGGGCGGGGGATGATTCTCAGCAGCCTCCCTTGGGCTGAATGCAGAAGACAGGCTGAATCTCGGTGGATGAGACGGTCCTCTAATGTCAACCTCTTGAAGAAGCACCTTTGGGACAACCATGACCAGCCAGACAAGGAATAATGGATGGAAACTGAACAAGGAGAGATTCAACCTGGAAATAAGGAGAAATTTTCTGACAGTGAGAGCAATCAACCAATGGAACAGAAGTTGCCTTTGGAAGTTGTGGGAGTTTCATCACTGGAGGCTTTCAAAAAGAGACTGGACTGCCATCTGTCAGAAATGGTGTAGGGTCTCCTGCTTGGGCAGGAGGGTAAGCTAGATGAACTACAAGGTCCCTTCCAACTCTGTTAATCTGTTAATCTGATCTGGATGCCTGAGAATCTCCATAGTAGACATATAATGTTAACGTCAGCATTTTATATTGGGTTAGGGTTAGGCCTAGAAGCCTATTTGCAAACATTGCACCATCTGAATGAATGTTTAATAATACTGCTAACTCTCTCTTGGTAACTAGGATGCTTCCTTTGGGGACAATTGCAGCTTCTTAGTCATTTTCAAGGGCAGCCCCATATATGACCTGTTGCAATAGTTTGAGATGAAGACATGCCAGAGTTTTTAAGGGTTTCCTTCTCTAAATGGTTGACCAAAGCTCCCCTGGCCCCATCTTCAACCTGCTGCTTGAACATGAATCTAGGAAGATCTCCACATGGTCAGCTGCTCCTTCAAGAGGAGTATGACTTCATCCAGGACTACCTTTGGAGTTAAGGTTAGGTCAGGTTGTTCGACTATGAACAACATCTTGGTGGGATTTAATTTAAGCTTATTTTGACCCATCAAGTTCCTTACAACCTTCAAACTCTGGGTTAGAATTAGGATTAAGCCCTTCATAACACCTCAGTTCTGAGGTGAAGATGTATAGTTGAGTATCATTGGCAAGTTGAAGATTCAATCTTCATTTATAGATTCAAATATGGCTGAATCAAGAGGGAGCACCCCACTACTCACTTCAACACATGGGGAAGGTGGCAATGCCCCCACTTCAATCATGGGATTGGCATTGGTATTGATTTGACCATGGCAATGGATAACTATCTTCTCCATCTTCAGATCATATCACCACTGCTCTGTGATGAGCATTTATTCTGTGACAACTTTCCTGATAACACCTGGAACAGATCCACGATCAATATAGAGGCTATAAAATCCCTGTCCAATGGGAAACCCCATGAAAGTCATGAAAATTGAAGTTGCCCAGCCCTAGAAGTCTTGGAGATTCCACCATTAGCCCAGATAAGAGCTCCAAAGGATTAGGCAAGGCTCTGTTGGTCAGTAGGTTGATCAACACCTCAACAACTGACTAGCTTGCTTGCAATCTATTGCACATGCAAGCACTTATATCAAGTCTGGGCAGTGTTTCTGATTACAGTTAAAGTTGCATGAAAGATCATTACCACATCTTCTCCCTGACTTTGGAGTCATGGCTGCAACACCAATGGGACTTCATGTGGGCAACTTTTATGCGGGGAAAGAGGTTAAGAAACAGTAGCTTGCTAAACATGTATGGTTGGTGTAAGTGTTTAACCAAGGACTCCCATTCTATCCCGTTGACCCAATTCTCCTCCATTCCAGTGGTGGATTTCAATTTTTTTTTACTACCGGTTCTGTGGGTGTGGCTTGGTGGGCGTGGCATGGCTTGGTGGGCGTGGCAGGGGAAGGATATTATAAAATCTCCATTCCCTCCCCAACCCAGGGGAAGGTTACTGCAGAATTCCCATTTCCTCCCAATCAGCTGGGATTTGGGAGGCAGAGAATAGATGGGGGTGGGGCCAGTCAGAATTTTTACTACTGGTTCTCCGAACTACTCAAAATTTCCGCCACCAGTTCTCCAGAACTGGTCAGAACCTGCTGAAACCCACCTCTGCTCCATTCCATAGTGCAGTGAAGCTAAAGGTTATACAATGATAGCATGTAAGGCTTGGGAGGATCTTGAAGGTCATCTGGCTGAACCTCTACCAATGCAAGAAGCAGCCACTGCAGCATACCCAATAGATGGCCATGTTTGAACTTCTCCAGCAAAAAAGAAAAAAAAAAGAATCTACTACTCAAAGACTAGTTAGATTTATAGTTGAAGAACTTTTTAGGAAATGCAGGACATATTTGAGCTCTGGTGACTCCTGGCACAATGCAAACCTTAAATACACAGTCACATGTTCAGGTATCTGAGTAATCTAACAGAAATGCAGAGTTGAAAGGAGCCTTGGAGGTCTTCAAGTCCAGCCCCTTGCTCAAGCAGGAGAACCTATACCCATATAGATATGTGGCTGTTCAATCTCTTCTTAAAAGTCTCCAATGATGGAGCACCCACAACTTCAGAAGTCAAGCAGTTCCACTGGTTAATTTTTCTCACTGTTAGGAAGTTTCTCTTTAGTTTTAGAGTTGCTTCTCTCTTTGGTTAGATTCCATCCATTGTTTCTTGTCTTGCCTTCTGATGCTTTGGAAAATAAGTTGACTCCCTCTTCTTTGTGGCAGCCCCTCAAAAATGGGAAGACTGCTATCGTGTCACCCCAGTCCTTCTTTTCTCTAGACTAGACCAGGGTGAAATGCTCCTGGTTTGGACCAGATCGCCTGATCCGGTAGCGATGGTGGCGGGTGGTTCAGAGAACCAGTAGCAAAAATCCCTCCCCACCCAGCTGAGCCGCGCAATCATCAGAGACTTTTTATTTTATTTTTAAAAGCATTTTTTCTACAACCTCTTCTGCCAAAAAAATGTTTTTAAAAGTTAAAAAAAAAAGGCTTTGCCGATCAAGCAAGAAGTTGGGATCGTCAGAGGCTTTAAAAAAAAAAAAAGAAAAGCCTCTGCTGATCAGGCAAGTCAGCTGGGATCGTCAGAGGCTTTAAAAAAAGAAAGAAAAGCCTCTGCTGATCAGGCAAGTCAGCTGGGATCGTCAGAGGCTTTAAAAAAAAAGAAAAGCCTTTGCCGATCAGGCAAGTCAGCTGGGATCGTCAGAGGCTTTAAAAAAAAAGAAAAGCCTCTGCCGATCAGGCAAGTCAGCTGGGATCGTCAGAGGCTTTAAAAAGAAAGAAAAGCCTTTGCCGATCAGGCAAGTCAGCTGGGATCGTCAGAGGCTTTAAAAAAAAAGAAAAGCCTTTGCCGATCAGGCAAGTCAGCTGGGATCGTCAGAGGCTTTAAAAAAAGAAAGAAAAGCCTCTGCCGATCAGGCAAGTCAGCTGGGATCATCAGAGGCTTTTAAAAGGATTTTTTGTAGAAAAAATGCTTTTAAAAGTTAAAAAAAAAGTTGGCCACGCCCACTCAGTCATTTTACCCCCCCAAGCCACGCCCACAAAACTGATAGTAACAAATTTTACTTTGGACTAGACATACCCAATTCCTGCACCTGTTGTTCATATGTTGTAGCCTCCAACTCCCTAATCATCTTTGTTGCTCTTTTCTGCATTCTTAAAATCTAATACTCCGTTTCCCCGAAAATAAGACCTCCCTGGATAATAAGCCCAATTAGGCTTTTGAGCGCATACACTAAAATAAGCCCTCCCGGGAAATATTTAAACCCATGCGCAGCCGGTCCCTGCCATTTCCTCTGTTTAGGGTTAGGGAGACAGAGCTGGAAATCAGGTAAGATGGCAAGAGGAGCCCCGGCTTGATCTACGCGCCCCAAAATAATAAGACCTCTCCAAAAATAAGGCCAAGCGCTTATTCCGGGGTTCAAAAAAGTATAGTATAAAGCTATTACACCCAATATTTAGATCCAATATAAAGAAGCTACTGATACGTGGAGAGAGAAATCTGCATTAAGAGAGAGAGAGAGAGAGAGAGAGAGAGAGAGAGAGAGAGAGAGAGAGAGAGAGAGAGAGAGGGAGAGGGAGAGAGAGAAGGAGAGATTTTCATATTGTGAACCAGGTAACCTTTTCTCTGAAAACAGTTGTGTTTGGGTAAAACATTCATTATTCTGGATTCCTCTGGCAGAGCACAGTGAAAACTGCAGGATCAGGAAATGGATAACCTAGCAGAAGGCATGTGAAGAACAAACTACATCTCTAGGTGATTCATTACCCTGTTGTGAAATTGCAAAACAATACCTCTGCCAATCCCAAAGAGGCACAGGTAAAGTCCACATCTAGCTGGTCGTAAACCAGCCCTTCTGAGTTCTTTGATCTCATTTTCCTTGTTATTTTTTTTTTAAATAAAAAATAAAAGTTTCCCAGAATGTCCTTTAAAATAATAGTGGCTGTTTCGAAGAATGTTTCGCACGATGTAAAAAAGATGCTGAGACTCTAGAAAGAGTGCAGAGAAGAGCAACAAAGATGATTAGGGGACTGGAGGCTAAAACATATGAAGAACGGTTGCAGGAACTGGGTATGTCTAGTTTGATGAACAGAAGGATTAGGGGAGACATGATAGCAGTGTTCCAATATCTCAGGGGCTGCCACAAAGAAGAGGGAGTCAAGCTGTTCTCCAAAGCACCTGAGGGCAGGACAAGAAGCAATGGGTGAAACTAATCAAGGAGAGAAGCAACCTAGAACTAAGGAGAAATTTCCTGACAGTTAGAACAATTAATCAGTGGAACAACTTGCCTCCAGAAGTTGTAAATGCTCCAACACTGGAAATTTTTAAGAAGATGTTGGATAACCATTTGTCTGAAGTGGTGTAGGGTTTCCTGCCTGGGCAGGGGGTTGGACTAGAAGACCTCCAAGGTCCCTTCCAACTCTTCTCTTCTCTTCTCTTCTCTTCTCTTCTCTTCTCTTCTCTTCTCTTCTCTTCTCTTCTCTTCTCTTCTCTTCTCTTCTCTTCTCTTCTCTTCTCTTCTCTTCTCTTCCCTTCCCTTCCCTTCCCTTCCCTTCCCTTCCCTTCCCTTCCCTTCTCTTCTATATCTTTCATGTCCTCGTTTTACATTGGCATTTAAAGCTGTGGTGGGTGTGTTGATGAAGTCAAGAGGAATCAAGTTCAATCTGAAGAAGGCACCTGTTTTGGATTTTCCTAGTTTTCTATTTCAGTTCTCTCTCCTTGCACATCAGGGATGGTGACCGAGTGCTTTTAGAAGGTCCTCAGAACCTTCTTTGATCATTATTGCTTAACAAGAGTGGCAATATTCATGATTATGAGGCTGGAAATACAGGAATACATAGTAATGCAATGTAAATCAGACATTTCATGAATTGAGACCACTGCAGAATTAAGTATCCTATCTCCTGTAGCACAAGTCAAAATAGCAATAGCAACAGCACTTAGACTTAGATACCACTTCACAGTGCTTTACAGCCCTCTCTAAGTGGTTTACAGAGTCAGCATATCGCCCCCAACAATCTGGGTCCTCATTTTATTGACCTCGGAAGGATGGAAGGCTGAGTCAACCTTGAGCCTGGAGAGATTCGAAGTGCTAAATTGCAGGCAGCCGGCAGTCAGCAGAAGTAGCCTGCAGTACTGCACTCTAACCACTGCGCCACCAAGGCTCTTATGACCTTGAAAATCAGTTCCCAATGCATGGAGGAAAGGTAAGCTGCTATGGAAAGTGGCCAGTAGAAACTGGGCTGTCCAACCTCTGTTGGTGTCATCAAAAGTCTTGATTGAATGAGCTAGACCTTATCCATGGCAGCATTATGTCCTAGAAGAATAACACAATAACAAGTTGGAAGGGACCTTGGTGTGGTTTTTGCCTTCCTGCTTAAGCAGAAGACCCTATACCATTTCAGACAAATGGCTGTCCAATGTCTTCTTAAAAACTTCCAGTGATGGAGCACCCACAACTTCTGAAGGCAACCATTCCACTGATTAATTGTTCTCAGAAAATTTCTACTTATTTCCAGGTTGGTTCTCTACTTGATTAATTTCCATCCATCGCTTCTTGTCCTGCCTTCGGGTACTTTGGAGAATAGGTTTACCCAGGGGTGGGCTTAAAACATTTTAGCAAGGGGTTCTCTGCCTGGTTGCTGGTTGGGTGTGGCCATGCTGGGAATGGCCTAGTCGGCCTGCTGCACCACATTGGGGGAGGGGGCATTTTTGCCCTCCCCGGGCTCCAGACGCTTTCCTAGAGCTGCTGGGGGGGCGAAAACGGTCTCCCCAGACTCCAGAGGTCTGTTTCCCAGACTCCAGAGTTTCCCAGACTCCGGAGGCCCATTTCCGGCCTTCCTGAACTTCCGGTAGGCCTGTTTTTTGCCCTCTCCAAGCCTCTGTGCGCATCTTGCACTTACCTGCATCCAAAACGGGCTGCGTGGGAACTCACGCAGGGGCAGGGTGGGAGGGGCCAGCCAGTGATGGTATTTGGGGGTTCTCCCAACTGTACAGAATCTTAGGTAGAGGTTCTCCTGAACCCCTGCAAACCCCCAGCAGCCCACCACTGGATTTACCCCAGGGGTGAAATGCTCCCGGTTTGGACCGGATCGCCCGATCCGGTAGCAATGGAGGCAGGTGGTTTGGAGAACCGATAGCAAAAATCCTTGCCCCTCCCCCTCATGTCCAGCTGAGCTGCACAATCATCAGAGGCTTTTTTTTTTTACTTTTAAAAGCATTTTTTCTACAACCTCTTTGGCGAAAAAAATGCTTTTAAAAGTAAAAAAAAAAGCCTCTGATGATCGCATGGATCAGCTTGGATCGTAAGAGGCATTTAAAAGAAAAAAAAAACCTTTTTTTCTTTTAAATACTTCTGATGATCCAAGCTGAGTTTTTTAAAAAGCTTCTGCCGATCAGGCAACTCAGCTGTGATTGTCAGAGCCTTTTGAAAGCATTTTTTAACAACCTCTTTGCCAAAGAGATTGTAGAAAAAATGCTTTTAAAAGTAAAAAAAAAATGGCCACGCCTACTCAGTCACATTACCCCCCCCACTCCCCACCCACTAAGCCACGCCCACACAACCAGTAGTAACAAATTTTAGATTTCACCACTGGTTTACCCTCTCTTCTTTGTGGCAGCCTCTCAAATACTGGAACGCTGTTATCATTGCATATCCAAGTCCTTATTAGTTTGATTGCTCCTACATTTTGAACTAGGCAAACACTATTTCAAAACTGTAACAGCCAAGAATAAGTTTAAGCTGCCTCAACTCTGGGCTAGGAATAAGATGAAGGCAACATTAAGAGGACATGATGGAAGGAAAAAAAAACACATTTAGTTGGCCATGTTTGCTCCATGAATACATCCATCACTTTGCAATGCTTATGGTTCAGGAAGTCCTTTAGATTCTTTGGATTGTCACTTCTAGGACCTGAGTCGAAGACACCCTATTCTAAACCACTACTGGTGGTTCTTGACATATAACCACAACAGGAACAAAATTTCTGTTGCCAAGCAAGACATTTGTTAAGTGAGTTTTTCCCCATTTTACGGCCTTTCTTGCTATTGTTGTGAAGGGAATCAGTGCAGTTGTTACGTTAGTAACGCGGTGGTTAAGTGAATCTGGCTTCCCCATGGACTTTGCTTGTCGGAAGGTCACAAAAGTTGCAACCGTCATAAATACAAGTCAGTCAGTTGCCAAGTGTTTGACTTTTGATCACGTGACCCTGGGGATGCTGATATGGCCATCAGGATGAAAAATGGTCACAGGGTCACTTTTTCAGTGCTGTTGTAACTTCGATTGGTCACTAAATGAATGGTTGTAAGATGAGGACTACTTGTAGAAGGCAAAGGGCTAGTTGTATGCTGAATGGGGCTGGGTTGGTTGGGTTTAGAAGAAAGCAGCCACTGAAACTATTACTTGCTGGAGTTACTGCTACTTAAAAGGAGGAAGGAGCCCGGGGCCGTCCCATCCTGTATCAAAAAAAACCTGTGCTCTGTGTACTTCAAAAAATCCCCCTGGCTCCTACACCTTCCTACATTAATGAAAACCACGGCCGTTCTCAAGGCAACTCTTGCTAGTAGGACAACGTTGAATTCCATTCTATACTTTCCATAGAAATGTGTGCTTGGTATAAGAATACATTGGGTTTGAGGCAAGATACCCTACAGTGGGAGAATGGGACAACTTGCCACAGCCAATTTGCAGCGGACGAACTCACCATGGGCAACTCGCCGCAAGACAACTTGTTGCGGGATAATCAGGGGTGAAATGCTCCCGGTTCGGACTGGATCACCCGATCCGGTAGTGAGAGCGGTGGGTGGTTCAGAGAACCAGTAGCAAAATCCTTGCCTCCCACCCCCGCCCAGCTGAGCCGCGTGATCATCAGAGGCTTTTTTTTTTTTTTTTACTTTTAAAAGCATTTTTTTCTAAATCCTCTTCGGCCGAAGGGATTGTAAATTTTTTTTTTTAGAGTAAAAAAAAAAAACCTCTGATGATCGCGTGGCTCAGTGGGATCGTCAGAGGCTTTTAAAAGCATTTTTTTAAACAACCTCTTCGGCCAAAGAGGTTGTAGAAAAAATGCTTTTAAAAGTAAAAAAAAAAAAAAAAGTTGGCCACGCCCACCCAGTCACATTAACCCCCATGAAGCCACGCCCACAGAACCGGTAGTAACAAATTTTACATTTCACCACTGGGGATAATTTAACCATTTATTTAATTATTTAAAATAAATAAACAATTCTTTTGTATCCTTTCTTTAATGATTCTATTCCACCATATCTTGGCACTGTGGTTAGAGTGCAGGACTGCAGGCCACTTCTGCTGACTACCAGCTGCCTGCAATTTGACAGTTCGAATCTCACCAGGCTCAAGGTTGACTTAGCCTCCCATCCTTCCGAGGTCGGTAAAATGAGGACCCAGATTGTTGGGGGCGATAGGCTGACAGCTGGAGAGGGCTGTAAAAGCACTGTAAAGTGGTATATATGTCTAAGTGCTAATGCTATCTTTGATATCAGTGTAACTCTTCTCCTGCAGCTACTTGTCCTGTAGCAAGATGGCTGTGGTGAGTTGTCCTGCAGTGAGTTGGCCATGGCAAGTTGGCTGTGGTGAGTTGGCTGTGACAGGTTGGTCATGGTGAGCTGGCTACAGGATAGACCCGGGGTGAAATGCTACCGATTTGCTCCGGTTCGGGCGAACCGGTAGTAAAAAAAAGTTACGATCTGACGATCACCTGTGCCGCGCGGTTTAGCTTTGCTAGAAAGCAGGGAATCTTTCCTGCTCCAGAGCAGGACAAGTTCATTGTCTCTGGATGCAAAAGAATCAATTGCACCCCGACACTTGGCAAAATAGTCAAACATACTTTTAATAGAATTCTGGAGACTGGAGCATTAGGCCATTGTTCTACTTCTGTTTGGACTCTCAGCCCCCCCCCCTCCCCCGCCCCCATTGCTCATGGGACTGGCAACACTTTTGATGAGAAAATTCTTTTTACATTAAGAACAACACTGAAGTTCCAGCAAGACCGACTAGCTGGGCTAGTCTGATTTAGTCTAGGCTAAAATTTTCAGTTCAACTGAAAACTTATTCTTTTTATGCTCTTAGTTTAAATATAAAGGTACAATGGCTCAGCGATTAAAGATGCTAAGCTTGTCAGCTGGAAAACTGAGACAACCCTGGTTCAAGACCCGAGCGCTGTGCGATGGGGTGAGCTCCCATTACTTACCCCAGCTCCTGCCCATCTAGCAGTTCAAAAGCATGCAAATGTGAATAGATAAATAGGTACCACTTCAGTGGGAAGATAACATCATCCTGTGCATTTCGGGGTATAATTATACTGGCCACATGACCACAGAAGTGTCTTCAGACAACACTGGCTTCCTTGGTTAAGAAACAGAGATGAGCAATGCCCCCTAGAGTTGGACTTGACTAGACAAGGGAAATCTTTATCTTTACCTAGTTTAAATATGGTCTATGAATTATAAAGAAAAGCATATATTTAATAACAACATTTCTCTGACCAAATCATTTCCAATTCTCAAATCCCAAAGTCAAAACTTCATTTTTCTCCTTTTCCTGTAGGAACTCTAATAGTGGTCTCTAAGCTGCAAGAAATTTAGTCAAATTGTCGTCTCTAATCAAAGCAGCCAATTTCACCAACTCAGACAACTCCATCAAAATCCAGTCTTCCTTTGTCGGTATCTACCTCTTTTCCATCTTTGTGCATATTTTACATCCATTTTTCAAATTTTCTGAATTGAAATGCATATCTGATTCAAAAATATCCTTAGCCTTCTTATATGTCCACCAAAGATAATATAAAGTTGGTAAAGTCATTGAATTAATTCAGAATGGATTAACAAAACAACAGAGTTGGAAGGGACCTTGGAGGTCTTCTAGTCCAACTCCCTGCTCAGGCAGGAAATCCTATATCATTTCAGACAAATGATTGTTCACTCTCTTCTCTAAAACCTCCAGTGTTGGAGCATTCACAACTTCTGGAGGCATGTCATTCCACTGATTAATTATTCTCCCTGTCAGGAAATTTCTCCTTAGTTCTAAGTTGCTTCTCTCCTTGATTAGTTTCCACCAGAGGTGGGTTTCAGCAGGTTCTGACCAGTTCTGGAGAACTAGTAGCGGAAATTTTGAGTAGTTCTGAGAACCAGTAGTAAAAATTGTGACTTGCCTTGCCTCCATCTATTCTCTGCCTCCCAAGTCCCAGCTGATTGGGGGAAATGGAGATTTTACAGTATCCTTCCCCTGGAGTGGGGTGGGAATAGAGATTTTACAGTATCCTACCCCTGCCACGCCCACCAAGCCACACCCACATTTGAAACCCACCAATGGTTTCCACTCATTGCTTCTTGTCCTGCCCTCAGGTACTTTGGAGAATAGTTTGACTCCCTCTTTTTTGTGGCAGCCCAGGGGTGAAATCCAGCAGGTTCTGACAGGTTCTGGAGAACCAGTAGCGGAAATTTTGAGCAGTTCGGAGAACCGGTAGCGGAAATGTTGAGTAGTTTGGAGAACCAGCAAATACCACCTCTGGCTGGCCCCAGAGTGGGGTGGGAATGAAGATTTTGCAATATCCTTCCCCAGCCATGCCCACCAAGCCACGCCCACCAAGCCACACCATGACCACCAAGCCCCGCCCACAGAACCAGTGGTAAAAAAATTTGGATTTCATCACTGTGGCAGCTCCTGAGATATTGGAAGACTGCTATCATGTCACCTCAGTCCTTCTTTTCATTAAATTAGACATACCCAGTTCCTGCAACTGTTCTTCATATATTTTAGCCTCCAGTTCCCTAATAATCTTTGTTACTCTTATCTGACCAACCATGTCTGGGCTGATTATTACTTAGATGAGACACAACCAGGGAATCCCTTCTCTATTTAATAATATTTTGTTTTTGGTTTCCAAGCCTTTGAGGGATTGCACATGAGCCTGAGGGTGAAAGCAACACACTATTGTGGTACAGTTGCAACATTTTGGGGCGTTAATCAGACCCAACTTTACAACAGGGTAAAAGCCTGCCAGATGCAGTTTTGCAAAATTAAAAATCTATCCGGGGGTTCTAATTTCCTGTCATTTTGCTACCAAGATCTTCTCAGATTATCTTTGGAGCCAAAACCCAAATTTTATGCTGATGCGGTCAAACCTATGAAAACTTTTAGGGAGTTTCCAGAGCACTATAAAACGTTTACCAGCAGTGACCATTCTTATTATGTAGAAGATAATAGAGGATATAAATCCACAATACTTATCATTTTTCATCCTTTGCTTAGTGTACACCAGTGTGATCCATAGGCACATTTCATTTCATTTTCATTTCATTTTATTTAATTTGTATACCGCCCTACTCCCGAAGGACTCAGTGCGGTGAACAGGCACAGAATAAAACACATAGAATACAAAAATTAAGAGCAGAAGTAAAATCGAATTAAATCAATTTAGCCCAAGACAAATTTAAAACCCCAGGTTAAGAACAAATTAAAATTTACATTAAAAAAGAATGGGACAGGTTAGGCCAGACCAGCCTGGTGAAATAAAAAGGTTTTAAGAGCGCGGCGGAAGGTGCGTAGATCCGGGATCCTCCGTATCTCCGGGGGGAGCTTGTTCCAGATAGTAGGTGCCCCCACAGAGAAGGCTCTCCCCCTGGGGGCCGCCACCGATACTGTTTGGCCGATGGCACCTGGAGGAGTCCCTCTCTGTGAAAGTGTACCGGCCGGTGGGAGGCCGTGAATAGTATTGTCATATTCCTCACTCAGTCATTGCAGCTTTCAGCCATGTCTTGGATAGAACAAGGGCTTATATTTGAATGGTGCTTCCTTATGAATCTTCACCCTTCCACTTCCTTTACTCAAGTGAAGTTCGCTTCCTCCCTCATGTGGTGTGGCCCTTTGTCCTTTAAAGTCCCTTAAGCTTTTAATTCTTATCCAGAACATTGATGTCTTGTCTCTTGTGATACATCTATCCTCAAACCAGTGGTGAAATGTAAAATTTGTTACTACCGGTTCTGTGGGCGTGGCTTGGTGGGGTGGGGGGGTAATGTGACTGAGTGGGCGTGGCCAACTTTTTTTTTATACTTTTAAAACCATTTTTTCTACAACCTCTTCAGCCAAAGAGGTTGTAAAAAAATGCTTTTAAAAGCCTCTGACGATCCCAGCTGCGTTGCCTGATCATCAGAGGCTTTTTTTCCCTTTTAAAAACATTTTTTCCTCGGCTGAAGAGGTTGTAGAAAAAATGCTTTTAAAAGCCTCTGACGATCCCAGCTGAGCCGCACAATCATCAGAGGCTTTTTATTAAAACTTTTAAAAGCATTTTTTCGGCTGAAGAGATTGTAGAAAAAATGCTTTTAAAAATTTAAAAAAAGCCTCTGATGATTGCGTGACTCAGCTGGGCATCGGGGGGGGGGGGGGAGGGATTTTTGCTACCAGTTCTCCGAACCACCCGCCGCCATCGCTACTGGATTGGGCAATCTGGTCCAAACCGGGAGCATTTCACCTCTGCCTCAAACTCAACTTTTCCAGAAAAATCTTAGTTTTTCTTTCTTAAGAGTCCTCCAAGTGTATTCGTCATGTACCCCCCAGCTAGTATGGTTAACATAAGGTTCTTTCTCCTTTGGACTAATAACATTTCATGGTAGGGAGTCCTTGACATACGGCCACAATTGAGCCCAACATTTCTGGTGTTATGTGAGACATTTGCGAAGTGAGTTTTGCCCCATTTTACAACCTTTCTTGCCACGGTTGTTAAGTGAATCTCTGCAGTGGATAAGTCAGTAATCCGGTTGTTAAGTAAATCTGGCTTCTCCATTGACTTTGCACGTCAGAAGGTTGCAAAAAGGGGATCCCATGATCTTGGGACACTGCAATGGTCATAAATAGGAATCATAAATATGTCAAGCATCTGAATTTTGATCAACTGATCAGGAGAATGCTGCAAAGGTCGTAACAGTGAAAAACGGTCATAAGTCACTTTTTTCAGTGCCGTTGTAACTTTGAACGGTCACTAAACAAACTGTTGTAAGTCGAGAACTATCTGTAATATTCTGTCTTGCTGTTGGATAGTAAGACATTAATGAGTTACTTTTAACTCCTAGCTGGATCTAGCCTCAGGATACCAACATGGTGGCAATGTGGAAGATCATTGATATTAACAGATTAACAGTTAATCGAGGATTTATCGAGGACTACCTGTAGTGATTTAGAATAGTGCCATGGGGTGTCTTCTACTCAGGTCCTAGAAGTGACAATCCAGAGAATCTAGAGGGCTTCCAGAACCATACGCATTGCAAAGTGATGGATGTCTTCTGAAGACTCTCCTCAGTCCTAGTGCTCAAAAGGTTATGTACCACATCCCCTCACGGAGTCATAAAAAAAGAAAGAAAGAAAGAAAAACCAAGATCTCCACCATTCAGCTACCCAAACCCAAAGATGATCCATTCTTCCTTCATCTGGAAATCTGGAACGATGCAAAGATTATTCTCTCTTTCTTTTCCTTTTCCTCGTTTTGTTGAGTTGGCATATTTCACTTCTTACAGAGGAGGTGGCAGCTGTTGTAAATTTTCCTCATCTGCTTGTTGCACAGAAACGATGACCCACTCAAAGAGGGTTTCCCAATTCCCTGCTTTGGTTCCTCTTTCAGGTTTAGGCTATTTCTACACCAAGTTCTCCTGGCAATTTGGAAATGAGTTGACATAAGGGTGACTAAGAGGGAAAGACCCAATAATGTCAGAATTTCAGAATCAGCTCCTGGATTGCGTAAGAACTATTTTTATTGCAGTTCAGGGTGATGGCTGAGATCTTGAAACCACTTTTTTGGGGGGGAAGATTCAAGTAACTCTTTCCCTCAACACTTAAGCTCTTTGCAGGAGTTTCTGTAGGTGAGATCACCTGCAAAAGGGAAAAAAAAGGGAGGAGGGTAAAAATGTGGCTGTTTCTCTCCGTTTCTCTCCCTCCCTACACTGAAACTTTTAACAGAATTAACAGAATAACAGAGTTGGAAGGGATCTTGGAGGTCCTAGTCCAACCCCCAGCTCAAGATGGAAACCCTATACCATTCCAGACAAGGGGCTATCCAGTGCCTTCTTAAAAGTCTCCAGTTATGGAGCACTCACTACTTCTGGAGGCAAACTGTTCCACTGATTAACTGTTTTTAATTGTTAGGAAATTTCTCCTTAGTTCTAGGTTGCTTCTCTCCTTGATTAATTTCCATCCATTCTTTCTTGTTCTGCCCTCAGGTTCTTTGGAGAATAGGATGTTGACTCCCCTCTTCTTTGTGGCAGCCCCTGAGATATTGGAACACTGCTATTATGTTTTCCCCAGTCCTTCTTTTCACTAGACTAGTCATATATCCAATTCCTGCAACTGTTCTTTGTATGTTTTAGCCTCCATCCATCCCCTAATCAGCTACCTTTCCAAAGTCTCAGCATCTTTTTTAGAATAGAATAGAATAGAATTAATAGAATAGAATAGAATAGAATAGAATAGAATAGAATAGAATAGAATAGAATAGAATAATGGAATGGAATGGAATGGAATGGAGTAGAGTAGAGTAGAATAGAATAGAACAGAATTCTTTATTGGCCAAGTTTGATTGGACACACAAGGAATTTGTCTTTTGTGCATATGCTCTCAGTGTACATAAAAGAAAAGATACGTTCATCAAGAATCATAAGGTACAACACTTAATGATAGTCATAGGGTACAAATAAGCAATCAGGAAACAATATCAATATAAAGTGTAAGGATACAAGTAACAAAGTTACAGTCATACAGTCATAAGTGGAAGGAGATGGGTGGTGGGAACGATGAGAAGATTAATAGTAGTGCGGACTTAGTAAATAGTTTGACACTGTTGAGGGAATTATTTGTTTAGCAGAGAGATGGCGTTCGGGAAAAAACTGTCCTTGTGTCTAGTTGTTTTGGTGTGCAGTACTTTATAGCGTTCTCTTGAGGATAGGAGTTGAAAGTTTATGTCAAGGATGCAAGGGGTCTGTAAATATTTTCACAGCCCTCTTTTTGACTCGTGCAGTATACAGGTCCTCAATGGAAGGCAGGTTGGTAGCAATTGTTTTTTCTACAGTTCTAATTATCCTCTGAAGTCTGTGTCTGTCTTGTTGGGTTGCAGAGCCAAACCAGATAGTTATAGAGGTGTAGATGACAGACTCAATAATTCCTCTGTATAATTCCTCAGTCACCGTGTTTTTATAACACGGTGACTGAAATTGGATGCAGTATTCTAAGTGTGGTCTTACTATAGAATACTATCTAATTTATTTTTACACTATTGTTTATTTAGTACACTAAAGAATGATCATACAATTATTATTTCACAGACAGTAAAGCCTTTATTTGTGCTACTTTTTCCTAGTTTGACATGGAAGGTCTATCTCCCTTGGCTAGATATGGCTGTTGTTACTCAAAATGACCCTTGACTTATGATGAATTGATCTATCACTAAGTGATGTGGTCATCAGGTGACTGTGCCCCATTTTGTGACTTTTTTTGCCATGGACATTAAGTAAATCACATGGCTCTTAAGTGAATCCAGCTTCCCTCATTGACTTGTGCTCGTTGGGAGCCAACTGGAAGGTCACCAATGGTGATCATGGACCATGGGATGCTGCAGTCGTCCTAAATGTGAACCCATTGCCAAGTACACCCAGATTGTGATCACATGATAGTGAGGAATGCTGCAATGGGCATAAGGTTATAAGGCATGTCACTTTTTGCTGCACTTGGAACTTGGAATGGTTGCCAAATGAAGGATTATAAGGTGGTTATTAAGTGAATCAGGCAAGATTTGAATGACCTTTTCTGCCACAGTTATTGTAATTTGTGGTTGTAAAACAAGTGTGGTTGTAAAACAAGGAGTACTTGTATTCAGCTATGCTTTGTTGGCTGAGTCATGGCTGGGTTCACATGTGACACAAACCATAAATACTTGGGGTCAATTACCACTGAATAGGATCCTAAAGCACCCCAATCCTTTCATAAAGGGGGGATAATTCTCAGCAGCCTCCCATGGGGTGAATGAAGAAGACAGGCTGAATCTTGGTGGATGAGACGGTCCTATAATGTTGTTAACCACTTGAAGAGGCATCTTTGGGACAACCATGACTAGCCAGATAAGGAATAATGGATGGAAACTGAACAAGGAGAGATTCAACCTGGAAATAAGGAGAAATTTTCTGATAGTGAGAACAATCAACCCGTGGAAAAGAAGTGGTCTTCGGAAGTTGTGGGAGCTTCATCACTGGAAGTTTTCAGGAAGAGATTGGACTGCCATTTGCCAGAAATGGTGTAGGGTCTTCTGCTTGGGTGGGGAGTTGGACTAGATGACCTACAAGGTCCCTTCCAACTCTGTTAATCTGTAATCTGTTACTCTTACCTTTCCGGTAGTTATTACTGCTCTGAGCCTTATCTGAACAGGAAAGGCAATATTTCAAAATGTTTAACAGGATAAAGATAAAGACTCTTGTGAGTCAAGCTTGATACTTGGAAATTACATGCAGGCTTAACTACCTAGTACTGCAAGAACATGGAAAAAGCTGCTAAAAAGGCAAACAATAAAGGTAGTCCTTGAGTTACAACCAATTGTTTAGTGACCTTTTGAAGTCACAAGGGCACAGAAAAAGTGGCTTACGACCGTTTTTCACTCTTTTCGCACTGTTGCAGCATCCCCATGGTCATGTGATCAAAATTCGGATGCTTGGCAACTGGTTCATATGTGATCTCCTCACGTGTGATCCCCTTTTGCAAATCATCAGACAGGCAAAATCAACGGGGAAGCCAGATTCATTTTACAGCCGTGTTACTAACTGAACAACTGCAGCGATTCACTTAACAGCCATGGCAAGAAGGGTCTAAAAATGGGACAAAACTCGCTTGACAACAATCTCCCTTAGCAACGTAAACATTGGGCTTAATTGTGGTTGTAAGTCAAGGAGCATCTGTATGGATTTCTCTATAACTAGAGGGGGACATTTTTTTTTTTTTTAATTTGATTTATATGCCGCCCTTCTCAGGAGACTCAGGGCGGCTTACAATGCGTTAAGCAATAGCCTTCATACTTTTGTATATTTATACAAAGTCAGCTTATTGCCCCCACAAACTGGCTCCTCATTTCACCTACCTTAGAAAGGATGGAAGGCTGAGTCAACCTTGAGCCTTGGAGAGATTCGAACCAGCAGTAAATTGCAGGCAGCTGTGTTAATAACAGGGTGCGTAGACCACTGTACTATCAAGGCTCTTTTTAAGGGAGGGGGTGCTGAGAGAGAAAAAGCCAGCTGTCACAGAAGGTCCTTTCCCTTGAGTTATATATATCTTGGTCTGTCTACCCCAGAGGTCGGCAACCTTAAACACTCAAAGAGCCACAAAGGTTCTAAGTGGAAGACCTCCATTCAGTTCTGGAGCCGACTAGAAATCCTAGAAGCGTGGCATACTTTTTCCTCTACGTGTCCTAACCGAAAGCCCTATCAATTGTGGAGCCAACCAGAAAACCCGCCCCTTGCCATAGAGTCTCCTCCTGGCGCACTATGCTTCCACCCCCTAACTGGAAGCGCCTCTCAAAATTGTGGCACCGACCGGTGACAGGGAGCCGCAGCAGAGGGATGAAAGAGCCACATGTGGCTTCAGAGCCACAGGTTGCTGACTCCCGATCTACCCTGTTGTCAGAACACAAACACAACCTTGAAGTGCCATTTGGGGCCAGATTACGACACCTCTGGATGCCGTTTAGTAAGCAGTGTGTGACAGCTTGTTCAGAGTCCAGCACATGTTGCGTGAAAGACCTGCTTTCAAAACATGGCTGGCTTTTTTTTTAAATTATTATTTCTTAATTATGAAGCAAGAAACTTAGCTGAGGTTAAGCAAAGGAACCTTTAGCATCGTGAAGTACATTAGAAGATGGAAGCAGTGACTTCAAAATTAGAATAAAGTATGATTCCGTGCTTTCAGAAGGATGCAAAAAGAGAGATGGTTGAGGATTATTGTAATGCTTATGGGGAAAAAGAAAGAGAGATTGGAAAACAGTGAGGAAATGGTAAGGAAATCACAGAGGCACATGCCTGTACATGTGACTGGGGTATATACTTTGGAGAAGGAAAACAACAGAACTTTACAAAATAATGAATGGTAAGGGAAAAAAAAACCAGTAGCCTGTTCCTATTTATTCACTTGTGCAATATTGCAACAACACAGCAGTCAGCAGAATAAAGGAGGAAAACAACTGCAAGCAAAAAGAGAGGGTCAAGGGAAATATCAAATGATAGTATTGATGACTGGAATTGACCACCAGCTAGAACAAGTGGTAATATGCTTTCCTTTTCAGGTAATGATTGGCAGGAAGGCACCAAGCCCATGTTTTGAGGTGGACAGAAAAAAAGAAAAAAGAAGAATCAGTACAGCTAAATGAATGAAAAACAACAACAAAAGTATTAGGCTAGAAACAGAGCCTTGATAGTACGGTGGTCTACGCACCCTGTTATTAACACAGCTGCCTGCAATTACTGTAAATTCGAATCTCCCCAGGCTCAAGGTTGACTCAGCCTTCCATCCTTTCTAAGGTAGGTGAAATGAGGACCCAGTTTGTGGGGGCAATAAGCTGACTTTGTATAAATATACAAAAGTATGAAGGCTATTGCTTAACGCATTGTAAGCTGCCCTGAGTCTCCGGAGAAGGGCGGCATATAAATCAAATTAAAAAAATAATAATCCAGGAGACTGGTTTCTAATCCTGCCTTCTGGTTGGGCGACTTTGAGCCAATCACCAGGAGATTGTAAACTCTAATCCTGCTTTAGGTGTGAAAGCTGGTTGGGTGGGGCTTTGGGCCAATCACCAGGAGATTGTAAGTTCTAGTCCTGCCTTAGGCATGACTTATGACCATTTTTCACATTTATAACTGTTGCAGCATCCTCACAGTCATGTGATCAAAATTTGGATGCTTGGCAACTGACTCATACTTATGACAGTTGCCCTGTCCCGGGGTCATGCAATCACCTTTTGCGACCATCTGACAAGCAAAATCAATGGGGAAGCCAAATTTACTTAACAATTTGTGTTACTAACTTGACGACTGCAGTGATTCACTTAACAACTGTGGCAAGAAAGGTCGTAAAGTAGGAGAAAACTCACTTAACAACTGCCTCCCTTAGCAACAGAAATTTGGGGCTCAGTTGTGGTAAATTGAGGACTACTTATATTGTAAATCCATGTGGATAAGAAACATGACTTATTTTTTTTTTTATCAAGAGTAATGCACCTGGAGTTAACACAAGGAAAATGGTCCTGTTGTAAGCACCTTATACATGAGAGAATAAACAAGAAAATAAATTAGGTGATAGAAACCTGTTGCTGGCAAGAAGGATATATATCCATGACAGGGGTTAAATCCTCCCGGTTCGGACTGGATCACCCAATCCGGTAGCGATGGTGGCGGGTGGTTCGGAGAACCGGGAGCAAAAATCCCTACACCCACCCTCCATGCCCTGCTGAACCACGTGCGGCTCAGCTGGTATTGTCAGAGGCTTTTAAAAGCATTTTTTTCTGCAACCTCTTCGGTTGTAGAAAAAATGCTTTTAAAAGCCTCTGACGATCCCAGCTGAGTTGCCTGATCGTCAGAGGCTTTTAAAAGCATTTTTTTTTCTGCAACCTCTCCGGCCGAGGAGATTGTAGAAAAAATGCTTTTAAAAGTTTAAAAAAAAAAAAAAAGTTGGCCATGCCCACCCAGTCACATTACCCCCCCAAGCCACGCCCACAGAACCAGTAGTAACAAATTTTACATTTCACCGTGGATTCCACGGTTGTGTTTGCGGTTCTTTCTGAGCCAATTGTATTTGGCAACCATTATCCATATCTTGGTTGTGTTGCAACTTGACTTTGCAATGTGTTTTCCATTCGGCTACCTTTGAAAAAGTGCCCGTCTGGTGCAAAATATGGCAGTTAATGTGCAATCTTATGCATGATTAATCAGACCACATGATCTCAATGTTGAAAGATCCACCCCTGCAGCATGTAAGGTGTTAAATGCTTTAAAGCTTAACTGTGTGAGGGGCAGATTCTCTCCTTAGGAAACTGTCCAGTGATAAGGTTCTGTCGGAGAAGCCCTTTTTGAAGATGCTCCATGTTTTTTGAGGTCAATCGATCAGGCCTGTGGGAAAGATCCTTCTCTTGCACCATGCCCAACTTAGGAAATGTGGTTCTTCAGGAGATACATTTGGAGTTTGAAAAAAGAAAAACATGATCGAGACACAGCTCTTCAACCTAGATTATTTTTAATCAGTGCATTGTATAATTTGCCTTGCCTTGCCTTGATTGTGGTCTTCTGCTTTTTCTCCTAGTCTTTAGTCATCCTAAGCATTCAACAAATTCATAAGCAAAATAGACATTCAAATAATCAAACAAATGATGAATGCTACTTTGATGAGTTCATATCTGATCATGTCCCTCACTCAGATCCTCAATAGATTGTTCATCTATAGCAGTGTTTCCCAACTTTGGTAGCTTGAAGATGGGTGGACTTCAACTCCCAGAATCTGGGAGTTGAAGTCCACCCATCTTCAAGCTTTCAAGGTTGAGAAACACTGATCTATAGGTATTGTTAATGTCTATGTGTTTATTGATGGCTGATTTGTCCGAGTGCCAAGCTTCCAGAAATTCTCTGCTGTTTTTGGACTCGTCTTGTTCTAGGATGGTCACATTTTTTCCAATTCAAACTATGGTTAAATCTGTCTATATGTTGTGAAACCTCAGAACTGTTTGTCAAGAGGTCAAACTATGTCAGGGCTTAGATTCCAACAGTTGTTTCTCTCAGGCTTTATATATAGAGACATACCAAACTCTGTAGCTTGTGCTTGGTGACCAGCGTTGTGTAATCAAGAGGATCTCTTGCTTGGTGACTTGTGAAATGCTTACAGGTTACCTCGTGCCTTTATTCCTTCCTGTTGAGTTTTGCACCCTTGGCCCTCTTCCTTTAATCTCTTTTGACAATCGAGCATCCATCCCCTATCTTAAAGAGATCAAGAATTTGGGCTACAATTGAGCAAGCCCACCAATAAAAAGCTTGTGGTATAATCCAGTGGTGACATTTGGACTCGTGAGATATTGTGCAATGCTTTATAGCGTGATTAAAAAACGACAGTAAAAAAAAAAGGCTTTCAGAAAAAACTAGGGATGTGAAAGGAAGTGATAAAAAAGACCCAAGTGAAATGGGATCCAAATATCAGAGGTGAGTAATCGATCAATCAGAATAGAACTGGAAGGGACCTTGGAGGTCTTCTAATCCAACCCCTGATCAAGCAGGAGACCCTGTACCGTTTCAGACAAATGGCTGTCCAGTCTTCTCTTAAAATCTTCCATGATGAAGCACCCACAGCTTCTGAAGGCAACCTGTTCTACTGGTTAGTTGTTCTCATTGTTAGGAAGTTTCTCCTTAATTTTAGGTTGCTTCCACTGGTGAAATCCAAATTTTTTTACTACCAGTTCTGTGGGCGTGGCTTGGTGGGCGTGGCTTGGTGGATGTGGCAGGGGAAGGATATTGCAAAATCTCAATTCCCATCCCACCCCACTCCAGGGGAAGGCTACTGCAAAATCTCCATTCCCATCCCACCCCACTCCAGGGGAAGGCTACTGCAAAATCTCCATTCCCACCCCACTCCAGGGGAAGGATACTGCAAAATCCCCATTCCCTCCCAACTCCTGGGGGAAGGATATTGCAAAATCTCCATTCCAACCCCACTCTGGGGCCAGCCAAAGGTGGTATTTGCCGGTTCTCCAAACTGCTCAAAATTTATCCGGTTCTCCAGAACCTGTCAGAACCTGCTGGATTTCACCCCTGTTTCCTTCCCTCCTTGATTTATTTCCATCCATTGTTCCTTGTCTTGCTTTCTTCTGCTTTGGAAAATAAGTTGACCTTCTCTTCTTTGTGTCCATTGTTAGTCCATAGTTAACAGATGGCTTCTGAATGCCGCCAGGCAGGGGTGGGTTCTAATTTTTTTTACTAATGGTTCTGTGGGCGTGGCTTATTTTGTGGGCGTGGCTTGATGGTCATGTGACAGTTCTTTAGAATTTAGAAGAGGTACTGGTCTACCAGGCTTTTAACTGATTGCAGAGCTATACCAGTCTACCCATTTATTTTTTGCAGGCACTGATCTACTCATTTGTTTGCTTTTAACACTGATCAGCTGTAGGACGGCCCTTTGAAGCCGTCTTAAACTTTGAAGTTTAAATAGTTTTTTTATTATTTATTTATTTATTTATTAAATTTCTATACCGCCCTTCTCCAAATAGGACTCAGGGCGGTGCACAGCCAAGGTAAAAACAGAGCATACAAAATTTAAAAACAGTATTAAAATAATTAAATATTTTGCCGTAAATTAAAACAACCCAATTTAAAATCAATTTAAAATTTAAAATTTAAAATTTGGCTCAAGCCAGCCCAGCTAGTTGGAATAAATGGGTTTTCAGGGCTCGACGAAAAATCCGGAGGTCTGTTATTGTACGCAACTCTGGGGGAAGGTTGTTCCAGAGGGTGGGCGCCGTCACAGAGAAGGCTCTCCCCCTGGGGGTCGCCTTTTCCCTGTAGCCATCAGCTGGGACTCAGGAGGCAGCAATAGATAGGGAGTGGGGCCAAATAAAAGGTAAGAATAACGTGGGTGGGTGGGTGGGGAGGGGCGGGGGGGGGGCAGAACCGGTTCGGTGACGTCATATTGTCACCGCTATCGCCTTGGGAGAACCAAGCCGAACCGGGAGGAACCCACCACTGTTGCCAGGTCATGGAGTCAGAATTCCTGGGCAACTTGCTTTTGAGTTGAAATAAAGGTGAAGAAGGACTGTAGCTTAGTACATTTTAGGCATCTATTTGAACTCTAAAGAAATCTCATCTTAGAAAAAAAAAGTCCAGAAACTTTAGGACTATCCACCTGGTGATGTCATTTCTCTCAGACACAGCTTCTTGCAGCCTTCAGAAGCAAAATAATGTTTTTTTAAAAAAATGCATTTTTCCAAGCTGGAAAATGTGGGCTCCTCCATCCCATATAATCCTTTTGCAAACATCTACAGAGGTGATCTACAGAGGTAGAGGGATGCGGTGGCTCAGTGGCTAAGACACTGAGCTTGTTGATCGAAAGGTCGGCAGTTCAGCGGTTCAAATCCCTAGTGCCGCATAACGGGGTGAGCTCCCGTTACTTGTCCCAGCTTCTGCCAACCTAGCAGTTCGAAAGCACATAAAAAATGCAAGTAGAAAAATAGGGACCACCTTTGGTGGGAAGGTAACAGCTTTCCGTGCGCCTTTGGCGTTTAGTCATGCCAGCCACATGAGCACGGAAATGTCTTCGGACAGCGCTGGCTCTTTGGCTTTGAAACGGAGATAAGCACCGCCCCCTAGAGTCGGGAACAACTAGCACATATGTGCAAGGGGAACCTTTACCTTTACCTTTTAGGGGTCATAGCTGGCTCTGTAGGTTGTGTCAGCTCCCAGGTTTGGTTGAAGTTTGGCTGATGCAATTAAGGGCAATTCCTATTGTGGCTGAGGGCTTTGTTCAGACCTTGCTACAGGGAATTTGCTTATGAATAGAGCTAGCTATCTCTTTATCTCTTAGGTGCTGACATCTGCTGAGGGCTATTAAGGAAGGTGGGGGCTGCTTTTCAAGAACATGTTTTATCAAGGAAAATATCATATTCTGCCTTTTTAATATTCTCAAAATATTTCATTCTTCTAGGAGAGGGATAGATACTAACTTTCTAACAGTAACAAAGTAGCTTTTGTAGCTTATACTTTGGTGCCCTCTGAGCTTGGTTGTTTTCTTGCAGATGTTTTCATTACCCAAACTAGGTAACACAATCAGTGCTAGTAAGGAGTGGCATTTACTCTCTGTTTATATCCCCCCTCCTTACTAGCACTGATGATGTTACCTAGTTGGGTAATGAAATGTCTGCAAGAAAACAACCAAGCTCAGAGAGCACCAGGGACCCTTCATTTCAACCCTGAGCTACAAAAATTCTCCTTTACTGGTTTACATTTTGCCACTGTGATGCCTTTACTGGCACATGGCAAAGGGTAAGAGTACCTCACTCTACTGTGGCATTGGAGCAGGGGTGAAATTCAGCAGGTTCTGACAGGTTCTGGAGAACTGGTAGTGGAAATTTTGCGTAGTTTGGAGAATCGGCAAATACCACCTCTGGCTGGCCCCGGAGTGGGGTGGGAATGGAGATTTTGCAATATCCTTCCCCCATGAGTGGGGAGGGATTGGGGATTTTGCAGTATCCTTCCCTTGGAGTGGGGTGGGAATGGAGATTTTACAGTATCCTTCCCCTGCCATGCCCACCAAGCCACGCCCACAGAACCGGTAGTAAAAAAATTTGGATTTCATCCCTACATTGGAGTGAGTGCTCATAGCTGGAATAGATTACAGGGAGTCTTTGACTTTTCTAGGTGCTTAGTAACTTTAAAATTTATGACCTGGTTTCAAAAATCTGACAATCTGCCCTCTCCCGTGGTCCTACAATAGTATTTTGCGTGCTTGGCAACCGGCCCACATTTACAGCTGTTTGCAGCATCCTATGGTCACATGATCACAATTTATAGTGGTTTTTTTGTTGGAAAGTGGCATTTACTTCCTGTTTCTGCTAAAAAATACCCATTGGTATAGCGCAGGGGTAGGCAAACTTGGCTCTTTTACACCTTGTCGACTTCAACTCCCAGAATTCCTGAGTCAGCCAAGCTGTTTTAGGAATTCTGGGAGTTGAAGTCCACAGGGTGTAAAAGAGCCAAGTTTGCCTACCCCTGGTATACTGCAATGATGCCAAGGGCCCAAAGCACATGTGCGTGCCCAAACCCCCCAAATGCAATGCAAGCGCCCCCTGTGCATATGCCCTGCCCCATGCATGCACGTGCATCCCCCACGCATGTGAGTGCATCCCCCATGCATGCATCCCGCCCAGGAGTGGGTTCTACTTACCTTTATTACCGGTTCGTAATGGGACTGCGCATCGGTGTTGGTGGGTGGAGCCACCTGCCGGTTTTACTACCGGTTCTTGCAAACCGGTCTGAACCGGGGGCAACCCATCACTGATCCCGCCCCCACGCCCTGTTTTGGCTTCCAGGTGGTGCAGGAGGCTTTCCAGGCCCAAAATGGGGTGCAGGGGGTACACGCGGGGACCCCCATGCTCTATTTTGGGCCTGGAAAGCCTCCCGAACCAATATGGAAGCCAAAACAGGGTGTGGGGCACAGCGCGAAGCCCCCCTGGGCCCTATTTTGGGCCTGGACAGCTTCCTGCACCAACCTGAACCCCCCGCATGCACTCCGCCCCTCCACACATGCACATACGCATCCTGCACATGTGCCCCACCTTTGCACATGCGTGGCAGAGACCCGAAGACAAGCTGGCTGGCGGGAGGTACGCTGGCACCTGTGGTGGAGCTTGGCTGGAGTGACGGCTGGCGTGCCACTTGTGGCACACATGCCTTAGATTCATCTTCACGGGTATAGTGGGTTCACTTAATGGCCACTGCAGAAAAGTTTGTAAAATTGGGCACGGTCACATGGTTATCCACTTAATGGCTGGCATGACTTAAGACTGTAATTCCAGGCTCAATTACAGTTATAAGTCGAGGACTAGCTTCATAAGATTTTTTTAAAAAGTTTTATTCCGACGTTTTCTGTTGATTTCCTAATTCTGTTCAGTTTTCTTTTGAGGAAGCAGTAGATGTCCGGGAAAGTTCAGCTTAACCAGTGGCTAAAGAACTAAAAAGGATAGCAACAATGCCTCTGGACATAGGGAGACAGCATATTCGAATTACAGGTAGTCCTTGACTTACAACAGTTGATTTAGTGACCGTTCGAAGTTACAATGACACTGAAACAAGTGACATGACAATTTTTCACACTTACGACCATTGGCAGCATCCCCATGGTTACATGATCAGAATTCAGATGCTTGGCAGCTGACTCGTATTTATGACAATTGCAGCGTCCCGGAGTAATGTGATTCCCTTTTGTGACCTTCTGACAAACTCAATCTGGGAAGCCAGATTCACTTAACAACCGTGTTATTAACTTAACAGCTGTGGTGATTCACTTAACAACGGTGGCAAGAAAGGTCATAAGATGAGGCGAAACTCACTTCACAAATGTCTCACTTAACAACAGTTGGGCTCAGTTGTGATTGTAAGGCGAGGACTAGCTATTGTGTCATGGACATATGGGATGAAAAAAATAGTGCCATCAGTGGAGACAGAAATCTGTCTTTTAACGCAACTATAGTATGGTGTAAGGGAAAAATATTACTGTCCAAAAAAAAAAAAATCACACTATTTCCTCATTCTATGTTACTTCATTATCTATAATACATGAAACGGCAAGGATTTTAAGGACAGCCACATGTAGAAGTCTTTTTTGGCCAAACAAGCTTTTTAAAAAAAGTTTTATTCTGTTTTGTTTTTAATTTGTCATCCATGATTGTTTATTTTTACTACTTCCTTTGGGAATTGTATATTTTCATTCTGAATTTATTTGGTTGATGATCTTCCCCAAAAAATAAATAAACTGAACTGATAGGAAGGACAAAAACCTTGTTTGTTTTCACCTTTGTAACTCTGGGAGGTTTTTGTAAATAATGATAGCGCTTAATGGCATTTTCAACAAATTGCAATGAAGCCCAAAATGATGGACATGCCTGATGATGTAATAAGAATGTAAGTTATGACATCTGGGTGATTACATCATCATGTACATCTCATCACTGGCTCTCTTGTGGATGTACATAGGAAAGAACCAGCTGTGGTAATAATCGATAAGTCAGCCAAAAAATAAAACTCCCTATTAAGGTAATATCTTTCTTAGGGTAACTGAAAGAACTCTTCAACAATCCATCAGCTAAAGATGGTCATAAATCCAGAATAACAGTTCTTTGGGTTAATTGTTTAATCATGATTTGCAAGTTATCTTCTTAGAGGGTATCAGTGGTGAGTTCCTCCTGGTTCGGTCCGGTTCGGTCGAGCCGGTAGCGGTGACGATATGACGTCACTGAACCCCCCACCCCCCCACGTTATTCTTACCTTTTATTTGGTCCCACCCCCAATCTATTGCTGCCTCCTGAGTCCCAGCTGATGACTAGAGGGAAAAAAACCGTTTAAGCTCTTGCGGCGAGGCTTCAAAGGGCCGTCCTACAGCTGATCAGTGTTAAAAGCAAACAAATGAGTCGGATCGTAAGTGTGAGGACTGGTCGTAAGTGCGAGGACCTTCCAGAAATGACTCTGACCAGCTAGCCATGCCCACCTAGTCACATGACCTCCAAGCCACACCCACAAAATAAGCCACGCCCACAGAACCGGTAGTAAAAAATTTTAGACCCACCCCTGGAGGTATGATAAGAAAACCTTCAGCCCTGGACTTCTGCAGGTTTTCAACATGTGCCAGATGGTGGATACTGGCCTAGAATTTATGCCTGACCCCTTTTGTGTATGTGTACGGTGTTGTTAAACAAATGTGGTGGGGCTTTGATTGTATGCCAACTGTCACCTTTTGATTACCCTTGAAGCAGCTGCTGTATCTAGAAATGCCAAATGTCAGGTGTTAGAATGGCGGTAGGTCATACCAGGTTATAGTACGGATCAGTGGTGGGTTTCAAATTTTTTTTACTACCGATTCTGTGGGTGTGGCTTGGTGGGCGTCGCATGGCTTGGTGGGCGTGGCTTGGTGGGTGTGGCAGGGGAAGCATACCGCAAAATCCCCATTTCCTCCTGATCAGCTGGGACTCGGGAGGCAGAGAATAGATGGGGGCAGGGCCAGTCAGAATTTTTACTACCGGTTCTCCGAACTACTCAAAAATTCCGCTACCAGTTCTCCAGAACTGGTCAGAACCTGCTGAAACCCACCTCTGGTACGGATTTTTTTAAAATTGTTGGTTAGAATAGATAAGCAAATAATTTATTGGACCCTTTTTATATTCTGGAGTGGGGGCTATAGAATGCTTTCATTGTTAAAATGAAACTGTTTTTCTAGCGATACATTTCTTGTCCATCAAATACAAGTAGTCCTCAACTTACAACAGTTCATTTAGTATTTTCTTGGCAGGGAATAGTGGTTAGATATGATGTCCCTTTAAAGAAAAACGTATCTAAGCCTTTCTTCAAACTTCAGGCAAAATTTTCTGCCATCAGTTGAAAGGCATTGTCTTTTTCCAACATCCATCATTGGGGACTGCAAAAAAAGAAATTGAGAGCACATGTCACCCATCCTTCAAAGGAGGAAGGGGAGAAATAGCGGGAGTTACTTCTGTTTGTACATAAAGATGGAATAGAACCAGGGTTATTTTTTCATTTCCGTTTTCAGATCATGGACCTTGTTTGTTAAAAAAAATAATTGGAACCCTTGGTCAAGAGCCTTGGTGGCGCAGCAGACTAAAGTGCTGTTAAGTAGCACCAGCTGCCTACAATTACTGCAAGTTCAAATCTCACCAGGCTCAAGGTTGACTCAGCCTTCCATCCTTTCGAGGTAGGTAAAATGAGGACCCGGATTGTGGGGGCAATAAGCTGACTTTGTATAAAAAGAACACCGCTTGGGGGGGGGGGGCCCGAAAGACCTAATAAGCAGGTATATACAAAAGTATGAAGGTTATTGCTTAACGCATTGTAAGCCATCCTGAGTCTCCGGAGAAGGGCGGCATATGAATCGATCCAATAAATAAATAAATAAATAAATAAACAAACAAACAAATAAACAAGCAAGCAAACAAACAAACAATTAACCAATGGAATGGCGTTCCTCCAGAAGTTGTGGCTGCTCCATCACTGAAGGTTTTTAAGAAGAGATTGGACAATCATTTGTCTGAAGTGGTGTAGGGTTTCGTGCCTGAGCAGGGGGTTGGACTAGAAGACCTCCAAGGTCCCTTCGAACTCTGCTACTCTGTTATTCTGTAAGAGGCAAAGCTCTAAGGATGGAAAATGGCTGAGTGTAACTGAACGTCTTTGTTTTACCTTGAAATCTGAAAGAACCCCATCCATTTCTCAGGAACCTTAGAGTTTCTTGGAGCACAGATTAAAAAAAAAATCTTGACGTAAAAGTTATTTGTAGACATTTCCTTTAGCTGAAAATAAGGATATGAAATTAAGCAGCATATAATGTTCTGGTAATGTGAGCCTGAGCTGTTTGATCATCTTTGCTAGCCTGGTCTTTATTTGGCTGAGGTTGTCCTGTGGTTCCTTTTGTATTTTGGGGGTCAGTTTCGTTTTAAGTGGCCGTCCTACAGGGCAGCCTTCAGTGCCCAAGAAAAGTTTGGGGGATTTTATGGGAGCGAAGTGGGTGCCTTCCAGGTGAGGGTTCTAAATTTTTTTACTACCAGTTCTATGGCCATGACTTATTTTGTGGGTGTGGGGTGGTGGGGGGTAATGTGACCGGGTGAGCGTGGCCAACTTTTTATTTTTATTTTTAAAAGCATTGTTTTCTACAACCTTAAGAGGTTGCAGAAAACAATGCTTTGAAAAGCCTCTGCCGATCAGGCAACTCAGCTGAGATTGTCAGAGGCTTTTCAAAGCATTTTTCTTCGGCTGAAGAGGTTGTAGAAAAAATGCTTTGAAAAGCCTCTGACAATCCCAGCTGAGCCGCGGGATCATCAGAGCCTTTTTTTTTTAACTTTTAAAAGCATTTTTTTTGGCTGAAGAGGTTGTAGAAAAAATGCTTTGAAAAGTAAAAAAAAAAAGCCTCTGATGAGGTGGGCGGGGTAAACGAGCGGCGACTGGGCCAGGGACCAGTTCGGGGGCGTGGCCAGTCAATGTTATTACCGGTTCTCCGAACTACTACAAATTTTTACTACCGGTTCTTGCAAACCGGTGCGAACCGGGAGCAACCCACCACTGGTACCTTCAAGTAAATCTCCATTTTTGCCTGCTTTGAAATTCTCTGGGGAAACCCACTGGTGCAGGGACACTGCCTGCAATCCACTGTCTGCAGTGATGAAAAATAAGGGAGTTATTTCTCTTTTGTTATAAACTGCAGCTTCCTATAGCGACATTTCCATTGGGATCTTGACCACTGTAGCATGGTACAGGGGATTTTACTACCGGTTCTGTTTGGGGAGGGCAAAAATGCCCCCCCCCGCTGTGGTGCATGAAGCTGACTAGGCCATGCTTCCCAGCAAATGGGCAGAGAACCCCTTTGCATTCTAGAAGTTCCAAAATGAATTTATAAATATAGGCAGTCCTTGACTTACAGCAGTTGATTTAGTGACCGTTCAAAGTTGCAACGGAGCTGAAAAATTCAACTTACGACCATTTTACACACTTATGACTGTTGCAGCATCCCCATGGCCCCATGATCAAAGTTCAGATGCTTGGCGACTGATTCATATTTATGACGGTTGCAATGTCACAATGACGGTCATGTGATCAGATTTTGTGACCTTTTGACAAGCAAAATCAACGGAGAAGCCAGATTCTCCTAAGAACCGTGTTACGAACTTAACAACTGCAGTGATTCACTTAATAATGGTGGCAAGAAAGGTCGTAGAATTACGTCAAAACTCACTTTACAAATGTTTCACTCAGCAACATAAATTTTGGGCTCAATTGTGGTCATAACCTAAGGATCAGTGCGACAACTGATGCATGTGAAGAAGATGGAGGGGTTGATCCTTTCCCCATTGTCTCAAGCAGGGGTAGGCTGCTGGAGGTTCACAGGGGTTCAGGAGAACCTCTAGCTAAGATTCTGTGCAGTTCAGAGAACACCTAAATCCCACACCTGGGTGGCTCCACCCACCCCACCCCGCCCAGAGGTGAGTTTCAGCAGGTTCTGACCAGTTCTGGAGAACCGGTAGCAGAAATTTTCAGTAGTTCGGAGAACCGGTAGTAAAAATTCTGACTGGCCCCGCCCCCATCTATTCTCTGCCTCCCAAGTCCCAGCTAATCTTGAGGAAATGGGGATTTTGCAGTAACCTTCCCCTGGTATGGGGAGGGAATGGAGATTTTGCAGTATCCTTCCCCTGCCACGCCCACCAAGCCACATTCACCAAGCCATGCCATGTCCACGAAGTCATACCCACAGAACTGGTAGTAAAAAATTTTGAAACCCACCACTGACCCCGCCCCTCCCAGGAGTCCCCACGTGGCCCGTTTTGGATGCAGGTAAGTGCAAGGTGTACGCGGAGGCTCAGAGAGGGTGAAAAACAGGCCTACCGGAAGTTTGGGAAGGCCAGAACCAGCCTCCAGAGGGTCTCTGGAGCCTGGGGAGGCCGTTTTTGCCCTCCCAGCGGCTCAAGGAAAATCTCCGAAGCTCGGGGAGGGCAAAAATGCCCCCCCCCTGCCATGGTGCATGAGGCTGACTAGGCCACACACCCCCAGCAAACGGGCAGAGAACCCCTTGCTAAAATTTTTGAAGCCTACCCCTGGTCTCAAGGCTTAAAGAGGTGGAGAAAATTTGCTTTCCTTACTTTCTCCCACATGGAGAAGCTATCCAGGCTCGTGTTCACATCTAGAAGAGCCAAGGTGAGCAAGGAAGGTATCATTCTTTCATCTCAGATGCTGCTATCAATTCTCAGAAAGGTCGTATCATGATTGGAAGGTTGGAAGATTGGAAAGTTGGCTTTGTCTCCCAAACTTTCATTTTGGGATAGGAAATCCCTTACCTGTCTACATAATCTGAGGTGGAACCTAGAATTTTTCTCCTAGTTGAATTCCAATTAAAGCTGGAAAAGAATGGTTGTTTAGCTATTCTGCTGCTGGAACATTCTTCCCACTGTGATTGGTGGGAAGTGAGATTTTAGAAGCTACAAGGACAAATTGTCTGAAACAGATTTAAAAATCTAAAACATATGAAGAACGGTTGCAGGAACTGGGTATGTCTAGTTTAATGAAAAGAAGGACTAGGGGAGACATGATAGCAGTGTTCCAATATCTCAGGGGCTGCCACAAAGAAGAGGGAGTCAAGCTATTCTCCAAAGCACCTGAGGGTGGGACAAGAAGCAATGGATGGAAACTAATCAAGGAGAGAAGCAACCTAGAACTAAGGAGAAACTTTCCTGACAGTTAGAACAATTAATCAGTGGAACAACTTGCCTCCAGAAGTTGTGAATGCTCCAACACTGGAAGTTTCTAAGAAGAGATTGGACAACCATTTGTCTGAAGTGATATAGGGTTTCCTGCCTAAGCAGGGGGTTGGACTAGAAGATCTCCAAGGTGCCTTCCAACTCTGTTATTCTATTCTATTCTATTCTATTCTATTCTATTCTATTCTATTCTATTCTATTCTATTCTATTCTATTCTATTCTATTCTATTCTATTCTATTCTATTCTATTCTATTCTATATATAAAAAGAGAAGATATTGCAATTCCTGTAGAGGTTAGGGTGTGGGATTAAAGAGTGAGAAGATCAGTTTCAAGTCCAAACTCAGCCATGAAAGGTTACTGGGTGATGTTGGGTTAATTGCTTCATCTCAGCATACTTTCCAGGTTGGCTGGGATACATTGAAGGGAAACACTTCTATAAAAGGGTCTAAGGTCTTAGAAGAAAGGTGGATTATAATACATTGATAGTAATGCCACATTTAGGCATGCACATAGATGTAAGCCAAGAAGCCAAGTTATAGACCATCCAGAAGAAATGGGAGAATAGGAGAGGGAATGGGAGAGAAGCAACTTGGAATTAAGGATAAACTTCCTAACAGTGGGAACAATTAACCAGTGGAACATCTTGCCTTCAGAAGTTGTGGATGCTTCATCGTTGGAGGTCATTAAGAAGAGTCTGGAAAGCCGCTTGTCTGAAATGGTATAGGGATTCCTGGTTGGGGGTTGGACTAGAAGACCTCCAAGGTCCCTTCCAGGTCTATTCTGATTGATTGATTGCAATAATGGGCACTGAAGTTCATAAGGTGTGAACATCTGGTAGTTGGTACCCATATTCAACTATCCCCATCCATATTCAACATTATTGACATCCTGCAAATTCCAGTTCATTGATTATTTTTTTTGAAATGCCATCAACGCTTATCAATCAGAAAAAAAAAGCAGAGCCTGCACTTGTGGGAAAAAAATGCTAGTCAGAAGCAGAAGATTTTGGATTACAGCAGAATTTGTCTTGAGGCAACATTCGTCCTTTTCAAAATTTAGCAGTGCCATCTACAGGTTTGCAATAGTCAAATGTTGACACATAGACCCATCCACACAGACTGATCTCCCCCCCCCACTTTAAATTCCTGATTCATTGCCTTTACCAATTCCTTGCCTTCCAGATATTCTGGACTCCACATCACATCTAATTCCACTCAGTTGGCCAAGATAGTCCATTGCATCTGAAAGATTTTAGCTTGAGGAAGGCTGGTTTTAATTCAACTTTCCTCCCTTGGGAATAGGAAACGATACACGCTTGGGGGATTATGCAACAGAAGAGACTGCTTTTTTTTTTTTTTTAAAGTTTTTTATTTATAATATAAATTAAAAACAATGGACATAGTGTGACCTCTCCGGTTTAATCATTTTCATCAAATTTTGTCATATAAATAATACATATATTTACATTAATTATCACATTTCAAATACATATATTCTTTCATCCATATAGATTATTTCGATATCTAATTCAGTCGTATCTATCATAACAAATTAACATAAAAACTTCCAAACATTTTACTCAACAATGGTCCTATATCCCAGCATTTCTCCTCCTTTCCAGCCAATAAAATTTGTTCCAGATTTCATAATACTCTGATTCAAGATAAAGAGAAGAGACTCTCCTTTAAAACAGTTCCTTTAGTTTGCTGACTGGTGTTGGTGGAAAAAATGCTTTTAAAAGTAAAAAAAAAAAAGCCTCTGCCGATCAGGCATCTCAGCTGGGATCGTCAGAGGCTTTTAAAAGCATTTTTTTTCTACAACCTCTTCGCCAAAGAGGTTGTAGAAAAAATGGTTTTAAAAGTAAAAAAAAAAAATTGGCCACGCCTACCTAGTCACATTACCCCCCCGCCTACCAAACCACACCCACAGAACCGGTAGTAACAAATTTTAGATTTCACCACTGTATGATGGTATAGGTAAGTAGCTATTCTACAGGTAGTTTTTGGCTTACAACAATTCGTTCAGTGACTGTTCAAAGTTACAACATCACTGAAAAAAAGTGACTTATGACAGTTTTTCACACTTACGACTGTTGCAGCATTCCCCCTGATCATGTGATTCCGAATGTGGATATTTTCCAACTCGCGTTTATTTATGATAGTTGCAGTGGCTCAGAGTCATGTCATCACCTTTTGCCACCTATTGACAAGCAAAGTCAAGGGACAAAGCAGCTTCACTTAGCAATCACGTTATTAAGTTAACAACTGTGGTGTTTCACTTAACAACGTGGCAACAAAATTTGCAAAATTGGGTAAAACTCACTTAACAATGGTCTTGCTTAGCGACAGAAATTTTGGGCTCAGTTGTGGTTGTACATCGAGGACAACCTGTCCTTAAACTGAAAAAAATAATAATTCAACACACAGTACATTTTGAGGATTTGGGGAAGTATTTTTGTTCAGCACTGATGATGTTACCCAATTGGGTAATGAAATATCTGCAAGAAAATAACCAAGCTCAAAGAGCACCAAAGACCCCCCCCAGTTCATCCCTGAGCTATAAATATTCTCTTCTATTGGTAACCTTATGGATGCCCTTAGTCTTCTCTGTTCCTTCAAGGAGCACTCCAAGTCAAAAGTTGCTCACCTCTGCCATACTTCACAGCGTTCCTCATTGTTCCCTATTTTCTCTCTGTTCTGGAGTTGGCTTGACACAGTGGTAAAATCCAAATTTGTTTACTACCAGTTCTGTGGGCGTGGCTTGGTGGGCATGGCAGGGGAAAGATACTGCAAAATCTCCATTCCCTTCCCACTCCTGGGGGAAGGATACTGCAAAATCCCCATTCCCACCCCACTCTGGGGCCAGCCAGAAGTGGTATTTGCCAGTTCTCCGAACTACTCAAAATATCCGCTACCGGTTCTCCAGAACCTGTTAGAACCTGCTGGATTTCACCTCTGCCCTATGGGTACCAGGAAAGACACTTTTCATTCTCCCAGGCACACTCAACCAGTAAAGCTGTTTATTTTAAACATATTTACTACTTAGAAACTTCTACACCGGCTGTTACTTTTATTACTTTATTACTTATGTTATCGAGTGTTGCAATTGTGTGCAATGGTGGATTTTAACGATTGCTCTGACTTGTTCTATGGAGCTTTTAGAGTAGTAGAAAACTCCCTCTCTCCTCAGGAAAAAAACTGGTTTAAAAATTAGCAAAACCTTTAGAGCAGGGCTCTCCAGACATGGCAACTTTAAGACTTGTGGACTTCAATTCTCAGAATTCCCCAGCCAGCATGGGGAATTTGGGGAGGTGGCTGAGGAATTCATGGCTGGCTGACGAATACTAGGAGTTGAAGTCCACAAGTCTTAAAGTTGCCAAGTTTGGAGATCAGGGGTGGACTGCTGGGGATCCATAGGGGTTCGGGAGAACCTCTAGCTAAGATTCTGTGCAGTTCAGAGAACCCCCAAATCCCGCTCTTGGCTGGTGCCAACGCCCCCCTCCCTACCCTTACAAGGAGTCCCCATGCAGCCCGTTTTGGATGCAGGTAAGTGCAGGGCAAGGACAGAGGCTCAGGGAGGGCAAAAAATGGGCTTACCAGAAGTTCGTGAAGGCCAGAAACAGGCACGTTTCCAGCCTCCAGAGGGCCTCCGGAGCTTGGGAGGCCATTTTCGTCCTCCTGGAGGTTTGTGAAAAGCCTCTGAAGCCCAGGGAGGGCAAAAACACTCCACTGCCATGGTGCAGTAGGCCAACTACCCATGCCCACCATGGCCACCCCCACCCTGCAACCGGGCAGAGAAACCCTTGCACAACTCTAGAGGTTGCTATGTTTTTTCTGCCTGTTCTGCTTTTTGTCCCCATTGTCTTTTTGGGGGACAAAGGATCCCTTCTAAAGATCTCCAATTCTGAGCTTTCCTTCCTGATTCCAAGGTGTTTGCCAAGAAGGTTATCTTTTCCTTCAATCTCCACCTCTATTTACTTCAACATCATTCAGGATCCCATATCCTCTGCTTCTGATTTCTTGTAGCCACAGACTCGTATAACCAGATTGTTCGCATCCAGGTTAACTTCCTTCCTTTTTCTGACAAACTCCTGTCCATTTGTGCCAGCATTAATGTACTTCGTTATTTCTCAACTGTGTTGTAATCTTCTGGTCTACACCGTTATGATTTACTGAGCCAGATACTTTTTTTCCTCTCAATATTTTTTAACTGTTAAGTAGTCCTCGTCGTGATGTTATCTAATTTGGATAATGAAACATCTGCAAGAAAAAAATCCCAAAGGTGCTTTTTTCAAGAGGCAACTGGACTTCCTTGTTTTTCTTTGAAGACGTTTCGCTTCTCATCTGAGAAGCTTCTTCAGCTCCGACTGGATGGTGGGGAATGGAAGGATTTATACTCCTTGCAGACAGCTGGTCCTTTGCATTCTTCATGTCTGCAAGAAAACAACCAAGCTCAGAGAGAGCACCAAGGATTCCCAGACAGGGATGGGCTGCTGGGGGTTTGCAGGGGTTCGGGAGAACCTCTAGCTAAGATTCTGTGCAGTTCAGAGAACCCCAAAATCCCACTCCTGGCTGGCCCCTCCCACCCCTCCCCTCCGAGGAGTTCCCCACGCGGCCCATTTTGGATGCAGGTAAGTACAGAGGGCGCGTGGAGGCTCATGGGGAGGCCTTTTTCGCCTGCTGGAGGCTCAAGGAAAGCCTCCAGAGCCCAGGGAGGCCAAAAAGCACCTCCCCCCCGTCATGGTGCAGGAGGCTGACTAGGCCACGCCCACCATGGCCACGCCCCACCATGGCCACGCCCGCCCAGCAACCAGGCAGCAACCCCTTGCTAAAAGTTTTGAAGCCCACCTCTGCTGCCAGATTAAAGTTTTGTTATATACTTTGCATTATATACTCAGTGGGGGTCTGTATGAATGAGGAGACGGCTTGTAACATGAACCCTTTATTAACAACAAAGGCAACTCCTGAACAGAAAATCTACATTAGAAAGAGTTGACAGGTCTTATATACTGAGCTGTCAAAAACAACAACCAATAGTAAGCCTTAATTTTCCCGCCTGAAGGGATGCGGCAATAAACCAATCAGATTGTGTTTCATCAGCACGCTCTACGCTCTTTCGGCAGCTCCGCGGACACAACACCTTGCATTTAACTGCAGTTAATATTTTCAAATATGCTTTAAAAAGAAAGTGCCAGGTTTAGAATTCTTTCCTTGGAGATACCATATCTGCAACTTCAGTAGGCATGAGCAGTACTAGGCTTGTCACATAAGAATCTGCCTCAAATCCTTTTAAGGAGCTCACCTTCACTTGTTCCTCAAATGTGTGAAGGAAGGAAATATGACCGAAACCTCAGGCCTTCCTCAACATTGGTAGAACCTGCTGGCCACATCCTTAGCCTCCCTCCCTAGGTTTAAATGTGTGTAACCATTTCTCCATGCAGTGGATGGAGAAGAAATAATGAGGACAATCCTGAGGGGGTTGGACTAGAAGTTCAACCAAGGTCCCTTCCAACCAGAGGTGGGTTTCAGCAGGTTCTGACCAGTTCTGGAGAACCGGTAGCGGAAATTTTGAGTAGTTCAGAGAACCGGTAGCGGAAATTTTGAGTAGTTCAGAGAACCGGTAAATACCACCTCTGACTGGCCCTGCCCCCATCTATTCTCTGCCTCCCGAGTCCCAGCTGATTGGGAGGAAATGGGGATTTTGCAGTAACTTTCCCTTCAGGGGTGGGTTCTACTTACCTTTATTACCGGTTCGTAACAGGGCCACGCATATGCACTTGCTTTGCTCGCGCAGAAGCTTCCTGATAACATCGGTGTCGATGGGTGGAGCCTCTGCTGGTTTTACTACCGGTTCTATGGAACTGGTCCGAACTGGAGGCAATCCACCTCTGCTTCCCCTGGAGTGGGGTGGGAATGGAGATTTTGCAGTATCCTTGTCCTACTATGCCCACCAAGCCACGCCCACCAAGCCATGCCCACCAAACCAGCGGTAAAAAAATTTGAATCCCACCACTGCTTCTAACTCTGTTATTTTGTTGTATATTCAGTGCAATCTGTCAACCGTTTCTGGGGTTGATTCTTTCTTGTGAATTTGCTATGCAACGGTGACATTGCTTCGCTCTGCTCTGTATGAAGCTTGATCCCTGGCAGCAGAGCAGATAAATGCAGAGCAGGGGTGAAATGTAAAATTTGTTACTACTGGTTCTGTGGGCGTGGCTTGTGGGGGGGGTAATGTGACTGGGTGGGCATGGCCAACTTTTTTTTTAAAAACTTTTCAAAGCATTTTTTCTAATGCTTTGAAAAGCCTCTGCTGATCAGGCAATTCAGCTGGGATCATCAGAGAGGCTTTTAAAAAAATACCTCTCTGAACACATAACCACACCCAGTGTATATATGTGTTCTGTGTTTTGTCTTTAATTAAAAACTTAATAAATTTTTTTTAAAAAAAATTAAAAAAAATACCTCTCTGACGATCCCAGCTGAGTTGCCTGATAGGCAGAGAGGTATTTTTTGAGCCACACAATCATCAGAGGCTTTTTTTTTTTCTTTTCAAAGCATTTTTTTACCACCTCTTCGGCCAAGAGGTTGCAGAAAAAAATGCTTTGAAAAGCCTCTGATGATCCCAGCTGAGCCGCGTGATCATCAGAGGCTTTTTTTTTTAACTTTTAAAAGCATTTTTTCGTCGGAAGAGGTGGTAGAAAAAATGCTTTTAAAAGTAAAAAAAAAAAAGCCTCTGATGATCACGCGGCTCAGCTGGGCATGTGGGGGGGTGGGCACAGGGATTTTTGCTACCAGTTCTCCGAACCACTCGCCACCATCGCTACCGGATCGGGTGATCCGGTCCGAACCGGGAGCATTTCACCCCTGACACAGAGCATCGACCACAAACATTTTTTTTGTCTTTGTTTTTGTTTAGCCTCTTCGTTTTGGCCTAAAAAACAAAACAAAACAAAACAAAACACCCCAGATGCCTAAATAAATCATGAATGAAAAACCTGCTGCAGAGAAAGAGAGAGAGAGAAAGAGTCCTAGCTGGACTGCTGTGAAAGGCTCTGATACAGCATCTAGAAAAACAGGTGGCTGTGCTATTTCGGTGTTGCGTTTGTCAATATTCATATTGATTAATCACACGGTTGCCTTGTTTTGGCTGCTCTTAATGCAAAATGTGCTCCCTGGTCTCCATTAGGCCGTTTTCTTTCCACTTCATAGTCAGCGAGCTCTGCTGATTTCCGTTGAGTCACCCAGTGTAATTAATATTATGTTATTTACCCATGTTTTGTCATTTGGGTAGCAAGATGACTCATCTCTCAAAGAAACAGCCAGATCCAAGCGAGAGTTTCTAGCATTTTGCTTCCTTTTTTTTTTCTTCACATGGAATATGAACCGAGGGCGACCTTTGAAAGAAACTGAGTCACGCAGATATAATATTTACCTCGATTGTTGCAAGGATGAGATTATCTTCAAATATCTCCCGCAAATATAAATAACTGGAGTGGTGGTGGTGGTGGCAGGGGGGAAATAGGAGGGAATCAGGCAAGTTCCTTTTGGTGGGTTCACAATCTTGTAGCTAATTATATTCCGAGAAGGTGCGAGAGCTAAGAAAGGCTCTCATGCAAATGCTTCCTTGATTTCTTCCGGGCTCTACCTAACAAAATGAAAATTCAATGTAGAGAATGAAATCCAACATAAAATGAAATTCAACGTACAGTCTTACACTTAGGCAAGGAAAACCAAAAGTACACATATAGACTGGGTGAAACCAGGCTTAATAGCAGTAACTGTGAGAGGGATCTTGGAGTCTTAGTGGATAACCAACTAAATATGAGCCAGCAGTGTGCAGCAGCAACCAAAAAAGCCAATGCAATCCTAAATTGCATTAACAGTGGGATACAATCAAGATCAAGGGAGGTACTAATATTACTCTATAAAGGCTTAGTAAGACCTCACCTAGAATACTGCATCCAGTTTTGGTCACCACTACTTCTAGTGCCTGACGGTTGTCTGCAGTTTGGCAGTTCAAATTCCACCAGGCTCAAGGTTGACTCAGCCTTCCATCCTTTCCAGGTTGATAAAATGAAGACCCAGATTGTTGGGGGCAAGAGGCTGACTCTGTAAACCGCTTAGAGAGGGCTGTAAAAGCACTGTGAAGCGGTATATAAGTCTAAGTTTTATTGCTATTCTTTCTGGGCTGTGCATGAAACAATGTTAACGTATGTATAGCTTATATTCTTCCTTCCTGTAATGCGTTAATAATCAGGATGATGGTTTGTTGTGTAGGAAGAAATATCCTTCTGGGTTCAGCTCCAAGTGGGGAAAAAGACACTGGAAACATGGAGACTGCTTGGAAAGATGGTTTAATGGTGGACAGGATCACATAGCTTGAGTTCCTGAACAGAAAGAGGCCGAGACGCAGTGAGTCCCCGGGTTTTATGCCCTCTCTGGCTTTGAACTTCCTGGGGCCCAGAAAGAGTATCCTGATTGGTTGTCAGATTCCCAGGGGGTGGGGGGTCTTAGCTAGCCTTGCTGGCTGATGTAATCTTCCCAGGTGCCATGTGGTGAGTTTCTGTTGCTAGATGGGTCCTATTGTGTTGCCAATGATGGCCCATTGACAAAAGGTGGGGGCAGGAAGATGGGAGCTGCTTCATCTTTAAAACATGCTTCTCCATTTCTCATCCAGGGAAACATAATATTCTGCCTTTTTAATATTTCCCAAAATATTTCATTCCTCTAGGAAAGGGATGGGTGTTAACTTCCTATAGTTCAACTGTTAATAATGATGATCTAGGAAACTCTGTAGTGTCCCTTCCCAGTCAAAGTAGCTTTGAGGAATGTCACCAGAGAACAGAAGCAAGGCATTATGCAAGAGTGGTCAAAAAAGTCAAGATGGCAGCCATAATAGCCCGATCAAAGCTCTGCCTCTTTTTTTTATATATAAATCATGAGATGCATGAACAATCTCAGAGCTTCAATTGCATTGTTGACTTTTTTTAAAAAAATCTCAATTTAATTAGCTGCATATGTTTTATTTATATACCACCTCACTTCAACAACTCTGGGCAGCTTACAATAAAAATAATAAAAGACTACAAAAACACACGCATGGAAAATCGCAGGCGGTTTGCCCTTTCTGGTTTCCACCCTCTTGTTTGTTTGTTTTTTTAAAAGCCACTCTTGCTTGGAACCACTGTGGATCAGTTAGCATTCCGACAAGGCATGAAAATACTTATTTATGGAACTACATTGCAAAACCACCTGGCAGTTCTTCGTTCAAGAATGGAAACTGTGAAGAAACGAGGCATCTCTCTTTGCATATATCACTCAGCCCCAGCTGCAGTCAGCAAAGCAAGCACAAATCATGTTTTCCAATTATAGTTTACTATCCCCAAACAAATCATGGGTTATTTACTGACGCGATTTGCATATCATGCTAAATCAGAAGCGGACCCGGTTAGTGGGTAACACAATCTGTGAGCTCAGCCTAGAATTACAACCGGTAAGTAGGAAGTTAGAAATACTTCAACCCCCCTGCCCCCACCCCGATCTTCTGCAGAAGGTTAACAGTCCCTCGGGCTCCCCCAACCCCTGCCTGCATGCCTTCAGAATTGCCTTCATCAACCCGGTTCGGATCAGTTTCTAATTTCTCCATGATGTCATCTCTAGTCTCTACAAGGGCAATGATCTCCACGGTTTGCTGAGCTGCTAAATTAACACCAGAAACACCTGCTCTTTGCTGTTTCGTAGGCACTCAGCTGCTTTGCCACTCCCGGATCACATTCGAACGACAAGTGATGCACAGTTTGCCATATTGAAAGAACTCTGGTGATTTTGGTGAAGTAGAATGGAATGGAATGGAATGGAATAGAATAGAATAGAATAGAATAGAATAGAATAGAATAGAATAGAATAGAATAACTGAGTTGGAAGGGACCTTGTAGGTCTTCTAATCCAACTCCCTGCTTAGGCAGCGTGAGGGATCTCACAAAGATCGATGGTCCGTTGAGGGCGCTTCCAAGAAAAGGCAGCACACAAGGATGCAATCCCGTTAAATCTTTATTTAGAAATAAAGTAGGTAAAATGAGTTCCCTGGCATGGAGGCATCCATGCCTGGATTGAGCCCATGGATCAGTCCTGTAGGAAGTTAGAACAAGAGCCAAAAAGCAGCCCCTGTGCAGGGGTTCTTATAGGGGCCCTTGGCCCCTCCCTTACCAAGGTGTGTGAGGGGGCCGGAGGACCATTAACTGTCCCCAATGGGGCTGCAGGGGCCAAAGCCCCTTGGCCCACCAGTGGGATCAAAGGTGCCTCTTTGCTCCCATCTGGTGGCCTTTTGAGAAACTGCCATGGCTGGCACAAAACACCTAACAGGCAGGAAACCTTATATCATTTCAGACAAATGGTCGTCCAATTTCTTCTTAAAAACTTCCAGTGTTGGAGCATTCGCAACCTCTGGAGGCAAGTTGTTCCACTGATTCATTGTTCTCACTGTCAGGAAATTTCTCCTTAGTTCTAAGTTGCTTCTCTCCTTGATTAGTTTCCACCCATTGCTTCTTGTCCTACCCTCAGGATACCCCCACTATCCTGGCAGAGCTGAAGAAGCTGCTTGGATGAGAAGCAAAACATCTTCAAAGAAAAAACAAGAAAGTCCAGTTGCCTCCTGAAAAAGCATCTTTGGGACTAATCAAGGAGAGAACCAACCTAGAACTAAGGAGATTTTATTTATTTATTTATTTATTTATTTATTTATTTATTTATTTATTTATTTATTTATTTATTTATTTATTTATTTAGCGTATGGCTGGACACACACAATATTAAAACACTTCATTTTTACAGGTTAAAACAGTTAAAACAATTGAAAAAAGAGCAGTAAGAAAACCTAACAGGAAAACAGAAATAACATTTCAGAGTTTAGCATTGGTATTTGTTATTTCTGTTATTTCTGCTGTTTTTGCTATTTTTTTTTTTTTTTGGTACTTAAAAGGTCCTTAAAAGGACCGTGGGATTGTATGTGAAGCCAGGAGATCCTCGCGGATGTCTGGCTACCAGTCCGTCTGTTACTCATTTAGTACCACCCAGGAGACACGTGTGGCTTAAGGGTTGCCATGGACGCGAGTAACTTTGCCTCCCAAAACTAAGGAGAAATTTCCTGACAGTGAGAACAATTAATCATGTTGGATTAATCAATCCAACTTGTGTTGGAAGAAATATCCTTCTGGGTTCTGCTCCAAGTGGGGAAAAAGACACTGGAGACATGGAGACTGCTTGGAGAGATGGTTTAATGGTGGACAGGATCACATGGCTTGAGTTCCTGAACAGAAAAGGAGGAATACAGCGAGTCCACGGGTTTTTATGCTCTTTCTGGCTTTGCATTTCTTGGGGCCCCTAAAGAGTATCCTGATTCGTTGTCAGTCTCCCAGGGGGTGGGGGTCTTAGCTAGCCTTGCTGGCTGATGGTCACATGTGCTTCCCAGGTCATATGTGGTGAGTTTCTGCTGCTATTGTGTAGAGGGCTAATCCTACCTTTGTTGGATCTTTGGCAATTCCTACTATGGCTCTGCCTGAAGGAGGCAGATCTTTGTTATGTAGAATAGACTGGCCCAAGCCTTAATGGCCCATTGACAAAGGGTGGGGGCAGGAAGATGGGAGCTGCTTCAAAATATGCTTATCCATTTCTCATCCAGGGAAATATAATATTCTGCCTTTTTCATATTTCCTAAAATATTTCACTCTTCCAGGAAAGGGGTGGGTGCTAACTTCCTACACTTGTCTCCAGAAGTTATGGGTGCTCCAACACTGGACATTTTTAAGTTTGGACAACCATTTATCTGAAATGAGATAGGGTTTTCTGCCTGAGCAGGGGGTTGGACTAGAAGACCTCCAAAGTCCTTTCCAACCCTGTTATTCTGTTAATCATAGACTGAATGAAAAGGGAAAAGAAATATTTGACGCCAATGGAATGGGCCAGATGTTTGCAAACGTTGATATCCTTCACACTTTCTAATAAGTGCCCTTTGGCTGTGAGTGGGGCTGATTTGGTTATCTTAACAATGGCATTCCCAACTTCAGTGTGACAAATGGAATGATACTGGAGTGTGCCCAAGCAGATATGATTAAGTGTACACAATCCTATACGCCCATCCAAACTTAAGGCTAGTTATGCTTAAGTCTGAGTCCACGCAAATCAAGTTGTGTAGAGTTGCAACACAGGTGAGTTTGAACAGCAAATAAAGACATTTGTTCCATGAATGCTAAATGTGTTTTGGAGGACTTTTTGCAACAGACAAACGGTATTTATGTTATGTCTTAATATCCTCTTTGGCCTGAATATGAAATAATTCTTAAACATCTAAGACTTTTATCACCATTTAGCTCTAGTCTAGATGAACCTCTCTATGTTAAAAATGAATCCTTATGTTTGAAAATCTGCATTCATCTTTATTCCACTTGCTTTCATGGTGGGTTGATGCTTATACAGCTTAATTTAATTTCAAGAACTATCTTAGATAAGCATATCCAAAGCCTCCCATCTTTCTCACTGGAAACAATGGACGGCAATTAGTCAAGGAGAAAAGCAATGACTTGGATGAGGGGATAGATGGGGAACTCATCAAATTTGCAGATGACACCAAGCTGGCAGGAATAGCCAACACTCCAGAAGATAGGCTCAAGATACAGAAGGATCTTGACGGACTTGAACATTGGGCGCTATCTAACAAAATGAAATTCAACGGTGAAAAAAGTAAGGTTCTACATTTAGGGAAGAAAAACAAAATGCACAGGTACTGTATATGTGGTACCTTGCTCAATAGTCGTAACTGTGAGAGGAATCTTGGAGTCCTAGTGGACAACCATTTAAATATGAGCCAGCAGGGTGCAGCAGCAGCCAAAAAAGCCAACACGGTTCTGGGCTGCATAAACAGAGGGATAGAATCAAGATCACGTGAAGTGTTAATACCATTTCGTAAGGCCACACTTTGAATATTTCATACAGTTTTGGTCGCCACGATGTAAAAAAGATGTTGAGACTCTAGAAAGAGTGCAGAGAAGAGTCAAACTATTCTCCAAAGCACCAGACAGCAGGAGAAGAAACAATGGGTGGAAACTAACCAAGGAGAGAAGCAATTTATAACTAAGGAGAAATTTCCTGACAGTTAGAACAATTAATAAGTGGAACAACTTGCCTGGAGAAGTTGTGAATGCCCCAACACTGGGGGAAAAAAAAAACTAGAACTAAGGGGCAATTTCCTAACAGTGAGAGCAATTAACCAGTGGAATGGCTTGCCTTCAGAAGTTGTGGGTCCTCCATCACGGGAGCCTTTTAAGAAGAGGTTGGAGAGCCACTTGTTTGAAATGATGTAGGGCAGGGGTGTCAAACTCGTGGCCCACAGGCCAGATGCGTCACGTACTGTCCATGCCCACGGCCAGTTTAGCGAAGGGGAAAAAAGTTGTGATATGTCATGTGACGATGCTGTGACGATGCGAGTTTGACACCCCTGATATAGGGTCTCCTGCTCCAGCAGAGGATTGGACTAGAAGACCTCCAAGGTCCCTTCCGTCTCTGTTATTATATGTTATTCAAAGTGGAGTCTTATTAATTTGCAACCTGGCATCTTTCAGAAGATGAGGGCTGCCTTTCACCATCCTCATCCAACATTAATCTCCTTATGCATGGTCACTCATGCCCTCGTTACTTCCCGCCTGGACTACTGCAACACTCTCTACATGGGGCTCTCCTTGAGGAGCACTCAGAGGCTCCAACTGGTGCAGAATGCAGCCGCGCGGGTACTTATGGGGGCGACATGGCGCTCCCACGTGACACCTCTCCTGCGCGAGCTGCATTGGCTTCCAGTGGTCTTCCGGGTGCGCTTCAGGGTATTGGTTCTCATCTTCAAAGCGCTCCATGGCTTAGGGCCCGGTTATTTACGAGACCACCTTCTGCCACCGATAACCTCCCACCGGCTAATACGCTCCCACAGAGAGGGCCTCCTCAGGGTGCTGTTGGTCAGGCAATGTCAGCTGGCGACCCCCCGGGGAAGAGCCTTCTCTGTGGGGGCACCCGCCCTCTGGAATGAGCTACCCCCAGGGATATGACTGATCCCGGACCTCTGTACCTTCTGCCGGGCTCTGAAGACTTTTTTATTTCAGCAAGCCGGGCTGGGTTAAAAATTTTTAATTGGTGAATTTTATGGGTAAGGGGTTTTAAATTGGGGGAAGCCAAAGATAAATTTAATTTTGTTTTATAGTATTTTAATGTTTATATTGTATGTTTTTTAATTTTGGCTGTTCATCACCCCGAGTCCTTCGGGAGAGGGGGTGGTATAAAAACTAAATAAATAAATAAATAAACAAATAAATAAATAAATAAATAAATAAATAAATAAATAAAATTAATCTGAAAAGTGAAAAATTGTCCAGCACCAGTAGAAGACATTTACCCAAAAATGTGTTTCTGAAAACAGCAAGTAGTGGTTCAGAAAGTATTGATGCAGAAGCTAAGCAGTGTCAAACCTGGTTAATATCTGGATGGGTAAACCTTCAAGAATATCAGGCTTGGACTATAACATTCAAAATAAAAACCCAATGGATGTTATGACAATTTCCTTTTATATTCCTACAAACTATCTGGAACAGTCTGTGTACTTAATAGTACTGAACTTTATTTGAAGACCTTCAAATAAAGAGATAAATAAATAAAGAGATGGCTCTTGGAGTTTTAATGGGAAAGTCACGTAAATGTGAGCCAGTGATGTGCTGCGGCTGCTAAAAAGGCCAATGCCATCAGGGGTGAAATGCTCCCGGTTCAGATTGGATCGCCCGATCTGGTAGCAATGGCAGTGGGTGGTTCGGAGAACCGGTAGCAAAAATCCCTCCCCACCCCCATGCCCAGCTGAGCCGCGCAATCATCAGAGGCTTTTTATTTTATTTTTAAAAGCATTTTTTCTACAATCTCTTCGGCCGAAAAAATGCTTTAAAAAGTAAAAACAAAGCCTCTGCCGATCAGGCAAGTCAGCTGGGATGGTCAGAGGCTTTAAAAAAAAAGAAAAGCCTCTGCCAATCAGGTAAATGAGCTGGGATGGTCAGAGGCTTAAAAAAAAAAGAAAAGAAAAGCCTCTGTCAACCAGGCAAGTCAGCTGGGATGGTCAGAGTCTTTTAAAAAAAAAAACCAAAAGCCTCTGCCGATCAGGCAAGTCAGCTGGGATCTTCAGAGGCTTTTAAAAGCATTTTTTTACAACCTCTTCAGCCGAAGAGGTTGTAGAAAAAATGGTTTTAAAAGTAAAAAAAAAAGTTGGCCACGTCCACTCAGTCATATTACCCCCCCATACACACACAAGCCACACCCACAGAACCGGTAGTAACAAATTTTACATTTCACCACTGAATGTCATCCAAGGCTGCATTAACAGACGGATAGAATCAAGATCATAAGGAGTGATACTATTGCTTTATAATGCCTTAGTAAGACCACACTTGGAATACTGCATCCAATTTCGGTCACCACAATATATAAAAAAGAAGATGTTGAGACTCTGGAAAGTGTGCAGAGAAGAGTGACAAAAATGATTGTGGGGGGGCTGAAGGCTAAAACATACGAAGGATAGTTACAGGAATTGGGTATGTCTGGTCTAGTGAAAAGAAGGACTAGGGGTGACATGATAGCAGCCTTCCTATATCTGAGGCAGGGTGGGTTTCTATTGGTTCGCCCCGGTCTGGGAAAACCGGTAGTGGCGGTGGCAGGAGGCTCCACCCACCCACTCGGACGTCATCATGGATGCTCTGCGCATGCGCAGAAGTGCCACCCACACACTCCCAGTTCCTGGGATGGTAAGTGGAACCATCACTGATTTGACAGCCTGCCACAAAGAAGAAGGGATGAAGTTCAACCTATTTTCCAAACTAGAAAGATTGTTTCCATCCAAACTAGAATGAATGGATGGAAACTAAGCAAGGATAAAACCAATCTAGAAGTAAGGAGAAATTTCCTGAAAGGGAGAACAACTTACCAGTGGAAGGAAAACCTTGCCTTCAGAAATTGTGGGTGCTCCAACACTGAAGGGTTTTAAGAAGAGATTGGACAATTTCAGTTGTCTGAAATAATATACTGTCTCTTGCTTGAGCAGAGGTTGGACTAGATTAGGATTAGGTCCTTTGCAACTCTCTTACTCTGTTAAATCTTGTCCTTGTATGGAATCTAGCCTTTTTTAGTTAAATGCATTAGGGGGCGCTCGAGCTCTGCTTGAAGCCTAATGGAGAACATTTTACCTCAGTGAACTAACATTTTCATCCTTGAAGTAGTGAAAATACCATCTCTTTTGTCCCTTCTTGCTCACATCTGTCTTGAATATGTCAAGGGAAAGCCATATGTATAGAAGTACTTAAAACAGAACATAATTTAGTAGTAACAACGAACAGCACCATTTCCCCGCCCCCCAAATACAACGCCGTCCAAAAAAGTGTGTCAGATCACATCTTCGATTACGTTCACTGGAGATGGTGAAAATTGCATGCCCAATGTATCAGAAAAGATCTGTTAGGACAGGCCGATGTAACAATTGATCAGAAAAAAAGAGGGCTCTGGAAACTTAAAAAAAAATAATATTTATTGAATTTTCAAACGTTAAAATACACAGTACAAAAAATAGAAAAGAGCAAAAAATAGAAAATTATAACGCACAACAAAAACAAACAAACAAAAACAAACACAGCGAAACCTAAATACTAATAACAGCTTTTCTACATCGGTATCTCTATCCTAATTAACTTCCATACACAAATTCTTCTTCTATCTATCACTATCTTAATTTACATCCTCATCTAAGTTATAATAACTCCCAGGGATGGGTTCTACTTACCTTTACTACTGGTTCGCAACAGGGCTGCGCACATGCGCAGAAGCGTTTTGATGACATCAGGGTCGGTGGGCAGAGCCTCCCGCTGGTTTTACTACCGGTTCTATAGAACCGGTGCGAACCGGGGGCAACCCACCACTGATATCTCCTATTCACAATTCGGTTTCGTGACAAAATGTTCCTTATATTTTAGATTTACTCTCCAGCCAGGAATACCATCTCTTCCAAATTAAATAGTACTCGGTATCTTCCCTTTCCTTAATTTCCATGGATAATCTATCCATTTCTGCGCATTCAAACTTTTTTAAAATTATAATTTGATCCAGGGATGGGGGGGATATCCGGTTGTTTCCAATGCGTTTCTTTGGGAAGAGAAAATTAAGACGACATATATATTTCCAGAGACATCTGGTGTGAAATGCTCTGATAAATATTTGGGATACTATAATGTAAGATATTTGGAACTATTAGATGAACTTGGAAATTTAAAAACAGAACAGGATCTAAAAAAACAAGGAGTAAAAATTGACTGGTGGCCATATCTGCAAATTTGGACAAAATATAAAAAAGACAGGGAACAATATGGTATATACAGAGAACAATTGGAATTGGATAAGGTATTATTAGGACCAGGGCAAAAAATGATCACAAAAATGTATAATTTCCTGTTAAAATTTAAAATGGAAGAAGAAACCGTGAAGGAAATAATGATTAGCTGGGCAAGAAATTTTTGGATACAACATTCATTTGGATCAATGGCATAAATTATGGGAGAGAAACTGCAAGCTAACAATGTCAGCTGCTTACAAGGAGAATCTTTACAAGATGTTTTATCGATAGCAACTACCACCAGCGAGATTGGCTAGGATGTTCTCAAACAGGTCCTCAAAATGTTGGAGGTGCGGCCATAACCAAGGGACATTCTACCACATGTGGTGGACCTGCCCTAAGATTAGGAAATTTTGGTGGAAGATAAAAAAATGGCTGGAAGAGATAACTGGGTGGAAGATAGGAAAAAAAAAAACGGAACTATTCCTCCTGGGTATTTTGGAAGGGAAAATGGAAAAGAATTTACAATATATCATATTACATATACTAACTGCGAGTAGGATTGTCATAGCACAAAATTGGGTTCTGGAAACTTTAACAGACAATGGATTTAGCTAGGATTCCTTTCAGAGAAACAAAGTCCATGCAATGGGAGGGTCCTTTCTTAAAACCAATTTAAAATTTGGTAGCGGGATGTGGAGTTTATGAGAAAGGATTTTTATCAACTATACTGTTAGGATATAGGTAAGACAGTGATGGGTTCCTCCCGGTTCGGCCCGGTTCAGCCGAGCCGGTAGCGGTGACGATATGACATCATGGAACCAGTTCTCTTTGTTCGGGAGCTGGGCCCCCCTGCCCTCCCATATTATTCTTACCTTTTATTTGGCCCTGCTCCCAATCTATTGCTGCCTCCCGAGTCCCAGTTGATCGGCTAGAAGGAAAAAAACTGTTTAAACTCTTGCCGTGGGGCTTCAAAGGGCTGCCCTACAGCTGATCAGTGTTAAAAGGCAGTGTGGTGGTAGACCAGTGCCTCCAAAAACAAATGAGTAGTCCGGTGCCTCCAAAAACAAATGGGTAGACCACTATCTGCAAAAAATAAATGGGTAGATCAGTACAGCTCTGCAAGCAGTTAAAAGCCTGGTAGACCAGTACCTCTGCTAAATCCTAAAGAATTATCACATGACCATCAAGCCATGCCCACAAAATAAGCCATGCCCACAGAACCGGTAGTAAAAAAAATTAGAACCCACCCCTGTGGTAAGAGGACAGAAGAAAATAGGCTTAGGATAATATAAGAGGCTTTTTAAGAGTTTTGGAAGAAAAATCCAACTGGTTCAGTTCCAAGCTGGGAGAAAGATGCTGGAAACAACATGGAGGCTTACTGGAAAGTTAGTTTATTGATGAAGCAGAACCACACAAAGACAGCATGCAGTTCTGGGTCAACTGAACAACTAGTTAGATGAGTGCCAGATTTTATACAGGTCCTGAATTGCTGCTGGGGGTGGGTGGGTGGGGGGAAGTTGTGCAATGAAGGGGCTTGTGTTCTTACAGGGTGTTGGACAATTCCTATTGTGGCTAATGGCTTTCGTCCTGTGCTGGATCTTGGGTGAGGGACTGCTTTCTAATCCTACCCTTCTGCCTTTGTTAGCTGTCAAACTTTGCTGCAAGGAGTTTCGAAATATCCTGTCTTGAATGGATTTCTGCCTGCAGTATTTGCTTTGCTTATGAATAGAGCCACCTAGATAGTTTCAATAAGCTCTTTATCTCCTTAAGTGCTGGCATCTGCTGTGGGCTATTAAGAAAGACTGGGGGCTGCTTTCTGCCTCTAAAAACACGTTTCTCCAATTCTGCTTTAAGGAAATATATTATTCTGCCTTTTTAATATTTCCCAAATATTTCATTCTTCGCGGAGGGTGGGGTGGGGGCTTCCCACAATAGGATGGGTTTCTTTTGAGGAATATGACCAAGAGGTTGAGAATTAACATGGAAATAAGGAGAAATTTTCTGACAGTGAGAACAATCAACCAATGGAACAGCCCGCCTTCAGAGGTTGTGGGAAGTTCTTGAAAACTGGAAGTTTTCAAGAAGAGACTGGACAGCCATCTGTCAGAAATGGTGTAAGGTCTCCTGCTTGGGTGGGGGGTTGGACTAGATGACCTAGAAGGTCCCTTCCAACTCTGTTAATCTGTTATCTGTTACCGAGAAGATTGTTCCAAGGTGCTTTTTCCAAAAGGCAACTAAACTTTCTTGTTCCCCCCCCCCTTTGAAAATGTTTTCCCTTCTCATCCAAGAAGCTTCTTCAGTTCTGAGAGCTGAAGAAACTTTGTGGATGAGAAGAAGCAAAATGTTTTCAAGGGAAAATATCAAGAAAGTTCATCTGGCTTTTTGGAAAAAGCACCCTTGGGATGATTTCCATAGATATCAAGAAGGTTATTCGGCAGAATGTGTGAAATTGGAGATGGTGGAGCCCCAGCATTGATAATGTTACTTAGCTTGGGTCATGAAACATCGGCAAGAAAATAAGCAAGAGCGCGCACCTCGGAGCGCGCACCAAGGACCCCTCATTTCTTATCTTTATCTTTTATTATTATTAGATTTGTATACCGCCCTTCTCCTTTCGGACTCAGGGTGGTGAACAGCCAAAAATAAAAACATTTGTACACAAAAGTTAAAATAATTTTAAAAATAATTAAATGAAATTTGCCCCATAATTTAAAACATTTCAATTAAAAATCAGTATCAAACTTTAAAACCAACATGGAATCAGGCCAGCCTGGCTAACTGAAAAAAGTAAGTTTTTAGGGCCCGACGAAAAGTCCGGAGGTCTGGGATCACTCGTATCTCTGGGGATAGATCGTTCCAGAGGGTAGGTGCCACCACAGAGAAGGCTCTCCCTCTGGGGGTCGCCAGCTGACATTGTCTGGCTGACGGCACCCTGAGGAGGCCCTCTCTGTGGGAGCAAACCGGCCGATAGGAGGCAATTGGTGGCAGAAGGCGGTCCCGTAAGTACCCCGGCCCTAAGACATGGAGCACTTTAAAGGTGGTCACCAACACCTTGAAGTGCACCCAGAAGTCCACCGGAAGCCAATGCAGCTCGCGCAGGAGAGGTATCACGTGGGAGCGCCCTGTCGCTCCCATAATCCCCCGCGCGGCCACATTTTGCACCAGTTGGAGCCTCCGGGTGCACCCCAAAGGGAGCCCATGTAGAGAGCGTTACAATAGTCCAGACGAGAAGTGACGAGTGCTTGAGTGACCGTGCGTAAAGTCACTCAAGCTTGAGGTCACTCAAGCTTAAGGTCACTCATTCAACCCTGAGCTACAAATATTCTCCTTTATAAGTTGGAGACTCATCCTTTCTATGTTTTTTGCTCTGTTACTGTTTTTAATCTATGCATTTATTTATCGGCCTACTTCTTGATCCCAAGCCTGTATGTTGTGCCAAGCAGCAGGCTAACCATCAGAAAGCCAGTGAACTGCCAAAAAGTTGCATGAAGAAAAAAAAAGCGGTAGGAAATGCTTGGAATAATGCAGGCTTAATTTAACGTTCTGCCTGCCCTAAATAATTTTCATATGTCCCATCTATCTCACTGTTCAATAATTCTATTGGCAGCTACTTATGAGATTTAAAGGCCGCCCCGATCTTTTTGTTTCTGGAATATAGGCAGATCCATCATTCCAAATTCAGCTGAGCCACCTGAAATCATGCATCCAAGAAATCGAGCTATAGACAAGTAGTCCTTGACGTACAACAGTTCGCTTAGTGACAGTGACAACGGCACTGCAAAAAGTGACTTATGACCAGCAGTGGGCTGCTGGGGGTTCGCAGGGGTTCGGGAGAACCTCTAGCTAAGATTCTGTGCAGTTCGGAGAACCCCCAAATCCCACTCCTGGCTGGCCTTGCCTACCCCGCCCCACCCTTCCCGGGAGTCCCCACCCGGCCCGTTTTAGATGCAGATAAATGCAGGGCATGCACTGAAGCTTGAGGAGGGCGAATACGGGCCTACCAGAGGGCCTCCAGAGCCTGGGAAGGCGTTTTGCCCTCCCGGAGGCTCGAGGAAAGCCTCTAAAGCCCAGGGAGGGCAAATATGCCCCCCTCCCATGGTGCAGGAGGCTGAGTAGGCCACACCTACCATGGCCATACCCACCCAGCAACTGGGCAGAGAACCCCTTGCTAAAATTTTTGAAGCCCACCCCTGCTTATGAACATTTTTCACATTTACGATCTTTGCAGTCACATGATCAAAATTCAGATGGTTGGCAACTGGCTCGTATTTATGATGGTTGCAGTGTCCTGGGGTCATGTGATCAACTTTTGCAATCTTCTGACAAGCAAAGTCAATGGGGAAGCCATGATGGCGCAGTGGTTAGAGTACAGTACTGCAGGCTACTTCTGCTGACTGCCGGCTGCCTGCAATTTGGCAGTTCAAATCTCACCAGGCTCAAGGTTGACTCAGCCTTCCATCCTTCCGAGGTGGGTAAAATGAGGAGCCAGATTGTTGGGGGCTGTAAAAACTGCTTAGAGAGGGATGTAAAGCACTGTAAAGCGGTATATAAGTTTAAGTGCTATTGTTATTGCTATTCACTTAACAACCCTGTTACTAACGTAACAACTGCAGTGTGGCAAGAAAAGTCGTAAAATGGGGCAAAACGCACATAACTAATGTTTCACTTAACAACAGATATTTTGGGCTCAATTGTGACTGTAAGTCAGGGACTACCTGTACATCAGTAGTGGGATTCAAATTTTTTTTTACTACCGGTTCCGTGGGCGTGGTTTGGATGGTGTGGTATGGCTTGGTGGGCATGGCAGGGGAAGGATACTGTAAAATCTCCATTCCCACCCCACTCCAGGGGAAGGTTACTGCAAAATCCCCATTTCCTCTCGATCAGCTGGGACTCGGGAGGCAGAGAATAGATGGGGGCAGGGCCAGTCAGAGGTCGTATTTACCGGTTCTCTGAATTACTCAAAATTTCCACTACCAGTTCTCAGAACTACTCAAAATTTCCACTACCGGTTCTCCGAACTACTCAAAATTTCTGCTACCAGTTCTCCAGAACTGATCACAACCTGCTGAATACCACCTCTGGTTGGAAGGGACCTTGAAGGTCTTCTAGTCCAACCCCCTCAGGATTGTCCTCATTATTTCTTCTCCATCGACTGCATGGAGAAGTGGTTGCACACATTTAAACATAGGGAGGGAAGCTAAGGATGTGGCCAGCAGGTTCTATTAATGTTGAGGAAGGCCTGAGGTTTCGGTCATACTTCCTTCCTTCACACATTTGAGGAACAAGTGAAGGTGAGCTCCTTAAAAGGATTTGAGGCAGATTCTTATGTGACAAGCCTGGTACTGCTCATGCCTACTGAAGTTGCAGATCCCAACGTTATCCGGAAGCTTCTGTGCGAGCAAAGCAAACGCACGAGCGCAGCCCCATTGCTAACCGGTAGTAAAGGTAAGTAGAACCCACCCCTGAGGGGAAGGTTACTGCAAAATCCCCATTTCCTCCCGATCAGCTGGGACTCGGGAGGCAGAGAATAGATGGGGGTGGGGCCAGTCAGAGGTGGTATTTACCAGTTCTCCAAACTACTCAAAATTTCCGCTACCGGTTCTCCAGAACTGGTCAGAACCTGCTGAAACCCACCTCTGCTGTACATGTTTTAGATAAGTCATGCACAGTTGTTTTGAGATTTGATTTTTTGCATATTTTGAGGAATTAGCCACTTGAGAGAATTGCAAAAGTCTTGCTTTGTCTGAGCTGCAGCTAATGACTGGAGAATATGTTGATCTTTGAAGAATGGAAGTCTAAATTTAGTCAAAGAATCTACTTTCCCCAGAGTTTTGCTTGCTATGGGTTTATTACTTGGAACCCTGACACCATCTGTTTCAAAGATGGGTGCAGCTGAACTTTTCAAACCAGAGCCAAATCAGAAACTTTGAGAAAATATATTATTTTGCAAACTTTCTCAAACTTACTCCCATTTTATTAGGTCTTTAATTTAGTTTGTGTCAGTGCCACATTTTTAATATTTTGTCAGTACTATCTCAAGTTTATTTTCGCTCCAATATATTTATTACTTAAGGACTATACTTATAACTTTTATTCCGTTTGTGCACTTGTTTAATCTTCCTTCCTTGGCATTCAATTATCCTTGTTTATGAGGTTGTATTAATCAGTGTACAACGGTGAAGTAAAATTGATTCTGACTTTGAGCATCTGTGAAATCTTTTCAATTCTTCGTGAGCTATGCAACTTTAATATAGATCAAAGTAAAACAAAGGCGATTTTGAGTCAAATCCAATGCTGAGTGACGTCAAGATGTCCATGTAATTTTCCTGGTGGCAATTAAGTTTCCAGAACTTTTTTTTTTAAATAACAATTTTTTAAATAATGTTTTTTGAAAAATAGTAAAGGGGCTCAGGGCTCTATCCGTCAGCAAGTTAATTTTGCAAAAGATTAAAAGAATGGGAAGAAGAAATTTGGTATACAGGCAGTTCTCAGCTTAAGACTGGTTGCTTATTGACTGTTCAAAGTTATGACAGACCCCTAAAAAGGTACTTATGATCCATATTCGGGATTTCAATGGCCAAGCTCCCCCCCATGGTCATGTGATTGTATTTTGGGTGCTTAGTATCCGGCCCACATTTATGGCGGTTTGCAGTGTTCTGTGATCATGGCATCACAATTTATAACATTATTTGCCAGAAACTGGTATTTACTTCTGATTTCCAGCAAAAAACACCCACTGAGGACAATTTGCTTAATAACTGTGTCATTTGCTTAATCCCCCACAAAAAAAGTTCATAAAAATCAGGCATGATCATGCAACAATCTGCTTAATGACCAGCATGACTTATGACCACAATTCCAGGCTCAATTACGGTCATAAGCCAGGACTTCCTAAAATGGGAACATATGGCGGACATTTTTACATGATGCAGGTAAAAAAGGTAGATGAAGGAATAAGTAAAACAGGTATTTTCTTCAATGGGTAAAAAAAGGCAGGGCTTTGAATGCATGGTTGTGGCTACCATTGTGACTTTTTTGACCTTGTTCTACAGATATTACTGATTGCCTCATAGGAGAAGTTCTGAGAATTGCATGGAAACAACCTTGATAAGGACCAGTGGGACATAAGTGGTGCAGAGATGCTCCAAACAATATTTGCAGTGAGATAACTATTTTCCTGGCTTTATTTATGTGTGAGAGAGGAAGAAAGATAGAGAGAGAAAAAGAAAGGGAGAGAGACAGACAGAGAGAGAGAGAAAGGAGAAAGAGAGAGAAAGGAGAGAGAGAGAGAGAGAGAGAGAGAGAGAGAGAGAGAGAGAGAGAGAGAGAAGGAGAGAGAAAGAGAAAAGAAGAAAGAGAGAGAGAGAGGAGAGAATGAGAAAAGGAGAAAGATAGAAAGAGAAAAGGAGAAGGAAAGAGAGAAAGAGGAGAGAGAAAAAGAGAGAGAGAGAGAGAGAAAAGGAGCAAGAAAGAAAAGGAGAAAGAGAAAGAGAAAAGGAGATAGAAAAAGAGAAAGAGAGGACAGGGAGAGAAAGAAAGAGAAAAGAAGAAAAGGAGAAAGAAAGAACAAAAGAACAAAAGAACGAAAGAAAGAAAGAAAGAATTTGACGCCTGGAATCCAGAGTTAATAGAACAATTTGCAGATGGTGGAAGAAAAAAAAACCACAAACCCAAACGGCACACAGCTGTTATTTAATGCAACTTTACTTATTTATTTTTCCTTCTAATGCTCCCTGACATTCATCATCCTTTGCTAGCATGCTCAGCATGCAAATCTAGAGTCACGCGGCATTGTTATTCCACAGACGTCTTTAGAAGAGTTACTTTGGCAAAGTTTGGAATTCTTCGCTCACGTCTCTCGCCCAACCATTTGTAGCCTTGGGCAACTGCCCAAGATATGCCTGGAGTCGACCAGGCCCTGAAGAGGGATCACATCACATTGTGGCTGTGTGTTACAAATCCCGCAAGAGGGAATTTCCTCCGTCGTAAATATTCTCAGTCTGACACATCTGGGAACCGAAAAGCTGGCTCCAGAGAGATAGGAGGATGTTTATAACAGCAACAGCAGCAGCAGTTTGGCATAATCTGTGCCAGAAGCAGATGAGCCGAGCGCAGCTTGAAATTCTTGCCTGAAGCAAAAACAGGTTCTCCACCCCACTCGAGTTTGCATGTTTTCGAAAGGGTGCATGACATCTTGAATAAATATAATCCAGGATGAGCTATCTTTTTTTACCCCTCGCTCCTCCTGGTGGGTATTTCCATGAAAGCAATTTGTTGGAGACCATAGTACAGGGGTGTCAAATGCAAGGCCCACAGGCTGGATTCGGCCCGTAATGTAGTCGGATCCAACCCACGAGGCCGTCCTGGAAAATGTAAGTAACTGGCCCGCGTCGTATTCAGCCTGGTTTACCCAATGTGAAGAGGAAATATTAGGCCCACGTGGCTTCGGCTCATTCTACCCAATGTAAAGACAAAACATGCCAGCAGTTTGGGGACTGGCGTCAAGCTGGCCATGCCCACCCAGTTGGCCATACCCACCCAGTCGACCACACACCCCGCCCTTCCCACCCAAGGTCAACCACAGCCCTGATGGATCCCTCAATGAAATTGAGTTTGACATCCCTGCCATAATATATAGCAGCGTTTCTCAACCATGGCAACTTGATGTTGTGTGGACTTCAACTCCCAGAATTCCCCAGCCAGCAAGGACTTCAATGTCACTGCGTTTTTGTATTTACCAGATGAGCTTTTATTTTTGGATTTTCAGACTTACCGTAGCTTGCCAAGTTCTTATCTCTAAGCTAACTGCGCATGTCCACATTCTTTCACTTTCTTCTAACTTTCTTTGTTCTCCGGCCAGGAGAGGTCCGGCCGGGAAAGCTTTGCCAAGATGTAATCTATTTTAGATAGTAAGATGTTTTATTTTCTTTATAACAAATAAATGTGTTTTTCTTAGAAAATATATCTTCGGGTTTATTTTCTTGCAAAGTATACACAAGGAAAAATGCCACGATCCAATTCTAATTCAGGCAATTACCCCAGGAAGGTAACGGGGCTGATTGCCACTCTGACATTCAATTCCCCAGCCAGCGAGGATTTCCATGTATAGACTTAAACTCCCATAGTTCAGTTGTTTTCTTGCAGATGTTTCATTACTCACCTGGACAAGGTAGAACCTCATCAGCTGCATTAGCTCTTTCTAGTAAAAAAAAAAAAAAAAAAAAACAACCTTGAGTCCAGGAAGACCTCCAAAGTGCTCACTATCCTTCTGCTACTCTTCTGTTAATAATCTAAAGCCAGCTAAATCCCTTTAAATGAAGCTTAGGCAACAGGATTTGATGGTGACTGATCTTATGTGTGCAATGCATGGTCCTGAACGTGTTTTCTTGAGCTTGTTAATTACATTTTAGTTGTCAGGGTCACCCCATATTCGCAGAGGGATACAGCGAGTGAGTGATAAGATCCACATTTCTCCCTGACAAGCAATAAATAAATAAATAAATCCTGAAAATGTTCCCATTAACAGATAGCTTCAGTGAATCTTCATTATCGTGAAGTGCAGCTGGCAGCTGAATGTTATGGTATAAGCTCTTTTGTCATAATCTTTATTTCAAGATACGAAATATCAGTTTAAGGTCAGCACTGTGGGCAAAATACATTTCTCTGGTTGATGGGCATCAGCTACTGATGAGCTCATGGCTATCTCATTGGCCTGCGTCTAATTTGGGATCAGTTTAATTTAATTAGGTCAGGAGGAATGCTGTGGCTGTTTAATTCCAGTGAAGGATGGGGTTGGGTTAACTCTATCATGTTTGGTGAGTGTGGATCGTATGTTTTGGGATAGTCCAAGGGAGGAGGATCAGTTCTCTCTTGAGAACAGGCCTCTTGACCCTGGAGTGAGCTTCCAAGTGGAAGACTGCTAACTAAATGTATGCTTCTATTTTTACAGGCTCGGGAAGCAGGATTGTCAGGGTTCCAAATAACATACCCACAGCAAGCAAAACCCCGAGGCAGGTAGATTCCTCAAAGAATGGCTTATTGGATATGCCATATTGGCACAGGCTGGTGAAAACTGACTCTGAAAACTCCCATGGTTTTCACCTTATTAAAGATAAAAGTTTTCCACTTTCTCAAAACAATCAGTCACATGGTCCAATCAGGATACAGTCCAATTGCTAGGTGACCTCAGCCCTCTCCTTCCAAGCACCTGCTGGAACATCCTATCAAGTATTTTATTTTAGCTACAAATCCCCCAACTATCTCTACTTCCCCTCCCTATCCCTTAGTTCCAGTTGTGGCAGCCCTGAAGCCTCAAAATGGCCTCAGTCAGGTCAGCTTTAGGGTTGAAAGCAGAACAGTGGTGGGTTCCTGCCTGTTCACATCGGTTCTCCTGAACCCATATGTTAATTTTCTGAGCAGTTTGGAGAACCTGTTATTGGAATAAATCTTTTCCCACTTTACAGGGCTAATCCTGCAAGGAATGCAGGAAGGAAAGATTCTAGTGTGCCTGTATTTCTAGCCTAATCCTTATCTTAATTGTTGCCCCTGCTGCTTTAAGTGTTTTCAGAAACTGCCTCTGGGTTAAGGTTTGTTATATTGTAACAGCCTTAATGGTTCTTGGCAGTACATGCAGACTTTCTGACTGTAGCTGAGCTTCTCCGGAGTACACACACCCCCTGAGTTTTTTGTGGTACTTTTATTCCTGGGGCTTGAACAGCTATTTACAGAAGGGTTGGCATAGCCATAGAAGAAATGGCTGAGAGGCAGGATGCAAGCTTGGCATTCTGTCTGATTTTTTTACTGCCTTTCTGAGGGCATGTGATTTTTTTCTTAAATCTGGATGATTACCTTAGGATATCTTGTGAGGTGAGTGAGACCAGCTGGTATTTTCAAGTGGTATGAATGGATCTAATAATTGCTTCTCCTGGTGCTTTGTCAGTTCACTGAGCACAGGAGCCTCTTGTCTATAGGGATTCTTCGGTCATCCAGGTCATGGTTGTCCCAAAGGTGCTTTTTTCAAGAGGCAACTGGATTTTCTTGGTTTCCAGAAAGTCCAGTTGCCTCTTGAAAAAGCACCTTTGGGACAGGAGTCTCTTGCATTGCTGCATTGCTTGCATTGCGAGTGCTCACATTTTCGAACCGGTGATAAAATTATGTGAAACCCACCTCTGCTTCTAATCCAACCTGCTCAAGCCTGAGACCCAGCGGTGGGTTTCAGTGGGTTCTGACCAGTTCTGGAGAAGAGGTAGCGGAAATTTTGAGTAGTTCGGAGAAGTGGCAGTAAAAATTCTGACTGGCCCCGCCCCCATCTATTCTCTGCCTCCCAAGTCCCCGCTGATCAGGAGGAAATGGGGATTTTGCAATTACCTTCCCCTACCACGCCCACCAAGTCACACCCACCAAGCAATACCACGGCCACCAAGCCACACCCACAGAACCAGTAGTAAAAATTTTTGAAACCCACCACTGCTGAGACCTATACCTATTTGAGACAAGTGGCTGTCCAGTCTCTTCTTAAAAATCTCCAGTGATGAAGCACCCTCAGAGTGATGAGGATCCTTAAAGAACCATTTGTTTGGTTTCTGACTGCAGCCTGACCCTTGACCAAGCAACCACAAAACAAAAAATTCTTAGGAGGAGTTACTTCATGTGATCTTCTCTTGAGACTAATTTAAAGTAAGGGAAGACAGGGAAACTGCTGGAGAGATGATTGACACAGATGATATTTACACAGATGGTGGACAATGAAAGCTGAAAGAAATAGTGGATGGGATAGGTTTATGGGAACAGAACCAGAGGTGGTATTCAGCCAGTTCTGATCAGTTCTGGCGAACCGGTAGTGGAAATTTTGAGTAGTTCAGAAAACCAGCAAATCTGGCTGGCCCCACCACCGATCTATTCGCTGCCTCCTGAGTCCCAGCTGATTGAGTCCCAGCTGATCAGCTGGGTCTTCTTTTGTTGCCCTGCATAGGAGAACGGAGCTGGAAAGCAGGTTAGTGGGGTGGAGTGGAAATGGAGTTTTTACACTATCTTTCACCTGCCACGCCCACCAAGCCACAGCCACAGAACTGGTAGTAAAAATGTTTGAATCCCAACACTGGACAGAACTTACAGTTAATCAGCACAGCTGAGGTTTCCTTGAACTGACTATGCACCATCAAGTTGTTTGAGCACAAAGATAGATTTCCTCCATGATAATCTGTTTCTAACTCAGGATTTAAGAAGCAATTGTTTGTCTAAAATGGTATAGGGTCTCCAGCTTGAGCAGGGGATTGGCTTAGAAGTTCTCCAAGGTCCCTTCCATTCTGTATTCTGTCTTCCAGCAATGCTTTCATTGCCATTGTGATTGAGTCTATCCATCTTGCTGCTAATGTCCTCTTCTTCTCTTTCCTTCACTTTTCTTAGACAGCTAGGTCTTTGCTTAATATATCTGAAGTAGGATAGTTTGAGCCTTCAGAAGTTGTGAATACCCCAACACTGGAAGTTTTTAAGAAGAGATTTTATAAAAAAAGACATTGAGACTCTAGAAAAAGTGCAGAGGAGAGCAACCAAGATGATTAGGGGACTGGAGGCTAAAACATACGATGAACGGTTGCAGGAACTGGGCATGCTAGTCTAGTGAAGAGGTGGACCAGGGGAGACATGATAGTAGTGTTCCAATATTTAAGGGGCTGCCACAGAGAGAAGGGGCTCAAGCTATTTTCCAAAGCAACCAAAGGCCAGACAAGGAATAATTATGGAAACTGAAAAAGGAGAGATTCAACCTAGAAATAAGGAGAAATGTTCTAATAGAACAATCAACCAATGGAACAGAAGTTGCCTTCGGAAGTTGTGGGAGCTTCATCACTGGAAACTTTTAAGAAGAGACTGGATTGCCATTTGTCAAAAATGGTGTAGGGTCTGCTTGGTTAGGGGATTGAACTAGAAGACCTCCAAGGTCCCTTCCAACTTTGTTATTCTGAGCCTGATAATTTGTGCCACCCGTGAAAAGTGGTAGCCTCTAAATATAGAGGACCTGCATTATAATATCTTGCTTGTTACCTTCACAGCTAAGTCATATTTTTTTCCAAGCCTGTCAATGTGCTTACTTATATTTGGACATAGGGATGGGGCAACTCATCCAATGGAATATTGGCTCATCAGCATAGGCTATTACCCTGTACCACTCTACAATGTCTGAATTAATCAGATCAACAATCACGATGAAGAATAGGTTGAGAGGGAAGTTCACTGGATGTATATTGCATTTTTTTGAGTCAAAAGCTATCTCCTTAGCTGCCCCAAAGGATGATAGAGTAGGAGAAACTTGGCACTCGGAAAAGCGATTCAAACAAACTTATATTTCCTGCAAATTAAGCTTCTGGCAAACTTGTTCATTTTTCTTTCCGACTGAGCTAGTTGTCCTCAGGGACTGTCCCCTCTCTTTACCACCTGTCATCTGGCAGTGTCTGCTCCTCTTATTTCAGCCCTACGTCTTAATTTTCTAAACTGCTTCTTAAAGGGAAATAATCCCTGTCTTGCTTAGTCAAGATATATGTGTGTGGGAGGTCTCCATGTAGCAATGCAAGAAAGGAAAGTAAATCCTCCTTGACCTGGCCAGTCCAGATTGAAGAATTCTCAGCTATGCTCACAAATAAAATTGCTTATCTCCATTTCAGCTGCAGTTACTAGATTTCTTCATTATTTGAGATGCATTCCTGTTAGGATTCTTTTCTTTCCAAAGACTTGTCACACCATTATGTAGCAGATTTGTACACAATGCTTTATTACAGGACATCCTTTCCCCAACAACAGGTAATCCTCAGTTTATGACCACAATTGGGGTTGGGACTTCTATCAGTAAGCAATGTGGTCATTAAATGAATTGTGTTTGATTTTGTGACCTTTTTTTTTGCCACTGTTAAGCAAATCACATGGTTGTTAAGTGACTACTTCAGCTTTCCCCATTGACCTTGGTTGTTAGGTGCTCCCTGGGAAGATCATAAATGATGATCAGAGCTCTCCTCCTCCCCATGCTGCAGTCATGATTACTATATAAAAAGGTAAAGGTAAAGGTTCCCCTCGCTCATATGTGCTAGTTGTTCCCGACTCTAGGGGGCAGTGCTCATCTCCGTTTCAAAGTTGAAGAGGCATCACTGTCTGAAGACGTCTCTGTGGTCATGTGACCGGCATGACTAAATGCCAAAGGCACACAGAATGCTGTTATCTTCCCACCAAAGGTGGTCCCTATTTTACTACTTGCTTTCAAACTGCTAGGTTGGCAGAAGCTGGGACATGTAATGGGAGCTCACCCCGTTACTAGGCACTAGGGATTCAAACTGCTGAACTGCCAACCTTTCGACTGACAAGCTCAGAATCTTTAGCCACTGAGCCACCCCGTCTCCGATTACTACATGCCAGTTGCCAAATGCCTAAATTTGGATGACACAACTGCAGAGATGCTGTGACGATTGCAAATTTCTTACTCTCTTATAATCCCTTTCTCTCCAATAAATGTAAACACAAACATTAATTCCCTTCTTGTTATTTCCCAGCCCTGGGGTGAGTGTTCCAAAGGTGGGAAAGTAATTAGGAGGCAATTTTAATATACTAATCATTAAACATGAGTGGTGGGAGTATTAATTATCTTTAGTCATGATAATAAAGACATCAATTATTGTATCAAATGAGTGATGATTCCTTGGCACAAGCACAGCAACATTGTATATAATCAGGTTGGCTATAGAGATTATTGCTGGAGATATGAGATCCAGTCCATGGGACATGAAGCCATCACCTATGTTAACTGAAGTTGGCAATTTCTTGCATCACTTTAATTGCTGCATAAGGCAGTTGAGAGACATTGTGGTTGCCTTGTCTTTTACTGCATTTCTCCCATTATATACCATGGCATTTCTCAAACCTGGCAACATTAAGACATGTGGACTACAACTCCCAACAAGCTGGCTGGGGATTTCTGGGAGTTGAAGTCCACATGTCTTAAATTTGAGAAACACTAGTTACAAAGAATGAAGGTGTTGGAAGAAATCTCCTTCTGGGTTCTGCTCCAAGTGGGGAAAAAGACACTGGAAACATGGAGACTGCTTGGAAAGATGGTTTAATGGTGGACAGGATCACATGGCTTGAGTTCCTGAACAGAAAAGGGCAGATACAGAAAATCCTCGGGTTTTTATGCTCTCTCTGGCTTTGTCTTTCTTGGGGCCCCAAAAGAGTATCCTGATTGGTTGTCAGACTCCCAGGGGGAGTCTTAGCTAGCCTTGCTGGCTGATGGTCACATGTGCTTCCCAGGTCACATGTGGTGAGTTTCTGCTGCTATTGTGTAGAGGGCTAATCCTATCTTTGTTGGATCTTTGGCAATTCCTACTATGGCTCTGCCTGAAGGAGGTAGATCTTTGTTATGTAGAATAGACTGGCCCAAGCCTTAATGGCCCATTGACAAAGGGTGGGGGCAGGAAGATGGGAGCTGCTTCAAAACATGCTTATCCCAGGGAAATATAATATTCTGCCTTTTTTATATTTCCTAAAACATTTCACTCTTCCAGGAAAGGGGTGGGTGCTAACTTCCTACAAAGGCAAATATATGTGTGTCCCAGGAACCCTGCAACTAGCTTATACCCTCCCTGGCTTCTTAACTTCCCTAATTCCTAGACATGATCCACAAAGCCACCCGTTTAAAGAAGACTGATTTTAAGGTTCAAGCAATAAGAGAACGAAGTTTCCTCTGCGCACCAGCATTTCCAAAAGAAAGTTTAAGAAACGAGACAGAACAAACTCATGGAAATTATCCAACTTCTTTAGCATAATGTCAACAATCTGAAACAATTTGGGCCATTACCGCAATTGTTTTGCTTGCAACTGGGCTTCTTTGGAGAAGCCCTCTAATTATTTTGAAAGCATCCTGAAACATCCAGATCTAATCTCTTCTCGGTAGCTACATCCGCATATGCTTGCTGTCTTTTCAAATCAGACTAGTTCCTCCTGCCGCCATTTACAAGATATCTTTCCCTCTTTTTTTTTTGTTTTCTTAGAAGCCTCCAGGAGGCAATGGTTTCTCAAACCCCAATTTAGATCATCCAAGTTCTTGTTTTAGCAAGGAAAAGGAATGTTAATTGAAAAGGCAACTGTAGCATGAGACCATTTCAAGGAGGACCATTATAGGATGCAGGAATGGGATGATGGTTGTGCTCCCCATCTGTTAAATTTCTATTGCTCAGTATTATTAGAAAGTATAATTGGGTTGGGTATGCCAAGCTTGTTATTTTACTGGGGACGGATGGAATTCCTGGCTTGGAAAGAGTTAGAAAAGACTCAAGCTGGAAGGGATCTTGGAAGTCTTCTAGTCCAACACTTGCTCAAGCAGGAGACCTATTTCAAACAAATGACTATCTAGTCTCTTCTTAAAATCCTCCAGTGTTGGAGCAACTTCTGAAGGCAAGCTGTTCCACTGGTTATTTGGTCTCAGTGTTAGGAAATTATTCCTTAAGTACTAAGTTGGTTCTCTCCTTGATTAGTTTCCATACATTGCTCCTTGCCCTATCTTCGCATGTTTTGGAGAATAGGTTGACCTCCTCATCTTTTTATTTTTATTTTTTTAAATTTTTTATCAAAATATCAAATCAATGTGTGAACAGTGTGGCATCTAGTGTCATACATTCTAATACAAATCCGTTTATATATTTCTAATAATAATAATGCATACTTATATTAATTTATAGTCTATCCCTATTCAATTATTTCACATTTTCTCTTGTTATTACTTTCATTTTATGATATACAAAGTATACACTAATATTCCCCCTTTTCTTGTTTCTATCACTTATTCTAGCTTTTGATCATATCACACTTTATTAAGGAACTTTTCCTTTCTTTCTTGTCTAACTTCTAATCATGTCACCACCTTTTTTTTCCTGTTGTTGTTCTGATTACTTTTTCTTTTCTCTCGCTCTCTTCTTCCTTTTCTTTTTTTTTAAGTAGGTGACAGATTGACCTCCTCATCTTTGTGGCAGCCCCTCAAATATTGGAACACTGCTATCATGTCACCCTGAGTCCTTTTCTTTAGACTAGCCATATCCAATTCATAGCTCTTTTCCATTTGGAAACCTTTCCCCCCACATAAACCTGAATGCAGATTTTAAACCTGTGGATCAGCACAACATTGCTCCAGGGTTTAGGTTGAAAGGTTGAACTTACCTTGGCTCAGAAAAAATGCCCTTGTGATCACACTAAATGGCTCACTTACTGTATTTTTCAGAGTATAAAATGCTTCGAACTATAAGATGCACCTACCTTTTTTGGTGAGGAAAACAAGAAAAAGAAATCTGCCTCTGCTTCCCAGCAATTTTGCCTCTTTGCAGTAAACAGCAAATAGACTGCTTTACTTTCATTTTCGTTTTCAGCATAGCTTGATTAGCACAAGAAAAAAAAAATCTGCTCCCAGCAATTTACCTCCTTGCAGCAAGCAGCAGAGGCCTGCGCAAAACAGCTGACAGCAAAACAGATGACAGCAAAACAGCTGAGAGTTGGGATGCCGATCCAATCAACTTGTGCTAATTAGGCTGTGCTGAAGCTGAAATGAGCTGTTTCTTCTTGCTGCTTGCTGCAAGGAGGTAAACTGCTGGGATGCAGAGGCCAAAGGGTGGGGGCCAGTGGATGGGTGGGGCTACATTTGGTGTATAAGACGCACCTAAATTTTCACCCCCTTTTAGGGGGGAAAAAGTGCGTCTTATACTCCGAAAAATACAGTATACTATCAGAACTCAAAATCATTCAGATGAAATGGTCATGGATGAAAACTGTTGAGGACTAAAATGGCGATGGGCCGACGACCTTGCATACTTGTCTTGGTTTTTAAATGTTCTCATCCATTCCTGGCTGACTATTTTCTACTGGGTTTTCTTCAACAGAATGGAGACAGCTCAGTGCAGAGATCAGATGTAGCAAAAGATGATTTTTCTGTGGCATTTAACTGGCAGTTCTTTTGATGTCTACCATCTATAAACTGTCACTTACCGTTTTCTGCTCAACAGCATGCCCAAGAAGCACAATTTCTTGAGAATTTTCAAACTGATGGACTGGCGATGTCCTTAAATTGACCTTCTATTATCTAAGTTTTTGGAGATTAGAACATAGAATCAAAGGGCTGGAAACGACCTTGTAAGTCTACTAATCCAACTCCCTGCTCAAGGTAGGAGACCTTGTCACATCCGAATCAAACGTTTGCCTAGTCTATTTTTTGAAAAAGTTCAATGATGAAGCACCCACAACTCTGGCAGACAAGCTATTCAATTGATAGTTCTCACCCTTATAAAATTTATCCTCACTTCTAGGTCGGATCTTCCAGCCATTACTTCTTGTCCTGTCTCCTCAGGGGCTTTGGAGAATGATGCAATTCCTCTTCTCTGTGATAGCTTTTTATAAACATGCTCGGTACCACTATCCAAGTCATTAGAGGAAGTATTAAAGGAGTACCAGGCTCACATCTTAATCTCTTCCTACCTCACTCCAATTTGATGAAGAACCATTGATAAGCACTTTATGGATATAAAGTGACCTGCTCTGTGACCTGCTCACAGAGGCAGTCTGTCTCTGGAAGGACCCTCCTCCGCAGTTGGTTCACATGCCGTCGCCAAATGCGACCATCGTTGAGCTGGACCCTATAAGAGTAGGGGCCGGTTAGTTGACTAATGCGGCCCGGAACCCACTTAACACTAGTCCCAAAGCTTTGGGCGTACACAGGGTCCCCTACATCAAAGACCCAGCAGTGGGAGGAGTCCCTTTTGGGGGTGTCAGGTGCGTAAGCCGGGTGGAGGCGATCTAGCACTGTTCGGAGCCGCCGGCCCATGAGTAATTCCACTGGGCTGACCTTGGTGCCAGGGCAGGGAGTAGAGTGTTGAGCCAGGAGATATTAATTAATTTTTTGATGCCAGTTAGAGGAGCCCAAGCGGCTCAACGCTTCCTTCGCTGATCTCATGGCCCGTTCCGCCTGGCCATTGGCGGCCAGATGGAATGGGGCCGTGGTCGTGTGTCGTATGCCCAGTTTGGCCACAAACTGCTGGAAGGGTGCCGACGTAAACTGTGGCCCGTTATCGGTGACGATGGTGTCAGGTAGGCCGTGCGTTGCGAACAACCTCTCCAGGACCCTGGTGACTGCCTCGGTCGTCGTAGTAACCATAGTGGCCAGCTCTACCCATTTGGAGTAGGCATCTATGACGACCAGGAATGAGTGTCCTAAGAAGGGGCCGGCGAGATCATATGGATGCGCGCCCAGGGAGCCCGGGGGCCGTCCCATTCCCTAACGGGAGCCGCTGGAGGAACCGGCCTGGACAACTGGCACTGGGGGCAAGTGGCGACCCACTGTTCGATCTCCCCGTCCAACCCTGGCCACCACACGTAACTGCGGGCCAGGCCCTTCATGCGGACTATTCCCGGGTGTGAATCATGAAGATGGGCCAAGACGAGGCGCCGCAATTCCGGGGGAACGACAACTCGGTTGCCCCAAAGAAGACAGCCCTTAAGGGTAGACAGCTCGTGTTGCCTACGCAGATAGGGAACAAACTCGGCCGAAACCGGCCCCTTAGGCCAACCCCGGCGGACCCAATCTAAAATCAGGGAGATGGTAGGGTCCGCAGCGGAACCCGCGCTGATGTCGGTAGCAGTAATCGGGAAATCGAAGTCCTCAATGAGCAGGACTGATGTTGTGGGAGCTGGATCTGTGTCAGCGGCCGGTACCGGGCAGCGGCTGAGGGCATCTGCATGCCCGATGGCCGAGCCGGGCCGGTGCACCAGATGGTAGGAATAAGCGGCCAGGAACTCAACCCAGCGCGTCATGCGGGGCGATAGGATGACAGGTGTTTGCCTTTCCCCGGAGAGAAGGCCCAATAGGGGCTTATGATCGGTGATGATAGTGAAGGGGTGGCCATAGAGATAGTCATGGAACCGCTTGACCCCGGCGACCAACGCCAGGGCCTCGCGGTCCAACTGACTATAGTTCCCCTCTGGTGCAGATAATGTCCGTGAATAAAAAGCCACCGGGGCCTCAATGCCAGAAGGTAGAACATGGCTCAAAACGGCGCCTAACCCGTAAGGGGAGGCGTCGCAAGTCAAGGACAAGGGAAGGCTGGCATCGTATTGGGCTAGCACCGCCTGTGACATCAGCGCGTCTTTGACAGCCTGGAATGATGCGGCAGCGGCGCGACTCCAGACCCAGGGCACCTTGGAATCAAGGAGGCGGTGCAGGGGTTCGGCCAAAGTGGCCTTATGGGGAAGGAATACCGAATAGAAATTAAGAAGGCCGAGAAAGGCCTGCAATTCCGCCTTGCATGTTGGCGCGGGGGCGTGCTTAATGGCCGCTACTTTGGATGGGGTGGGGTGGATTCCTTGGGCGTCAATGAGGAACCCAAGGAACTCCACCTGTGATACCCCGAAAACGCATTTTGACTTCTTGAGATGGAGACCTGCGCCACGCAAACGGGTCAAGACGACCTGGAGTTTGGCGAGGAGATCGGCCTGGTCTCCAGCGGAGACCAGGACGTCATCAAAATAAGGTACGACCCCGGGAATTCCCTGAAGCAATTGTTCCATGATGCTTTGGAAAATTCCCGGGGCAACACTCACGCCAAATTGGAGCCGGGTGCATTTAAATGCACCCCGGTGTGTGACTATGGTCTGAGCCATGGCCGTAGGCTCATCAACAGGAAGCTGTTGATAAGCCTGGGCCAGGTCCAGCTTGGCAAACACCCGGCCTCGGCCCAGCGAATGCAGCAATTGCTGCACCACTGGCACCGGGTATGGGTTGGCTTGCAACGCCCTGTTTAGGGAACATTTATAGTCGGCGCAGATCCTAATGGATCCGTCCTGCTTCAGTGGAATGACGATCGGGGTCTCCCAACTAGAATGATCAATGGGAACTAAAATCCCCTGGGCAATGAGCTTATCAAGCTCCTTATCTACCCGTGGCCGCAGGGCCAGCGGCACCCTTCTAGGCTTGAGGCGAACGGGCACTACTTGGGGATCCAGATTAAGTGATATGGGCCGGCCTGTGTACTTGCCAAGTTGATCAGAGAAAACGTCAGCGAACTCCCTAGCCAGGGTGGACGACACATCAAGGGACGTCGCATACACGCCCGAGATAGTTAAATTCAGGGCGGCAAACCAATCTAGCCCAAGTAAGCTAGGCAAATTGTCCCTCACAACGATCAAGGGCAGCAAACCGGTGAATGACTGGTAGGACACCCTGAAATCGCCATACCCCAAAGTGGGGATAGCCTTCCCTTGATAGTCCTTTAAAAGGACAGGCACGGCTTAAGCCGTCGGCGGGACACCCTCGGCAGTAGCTTAGTAAGAGTGGACCATGCTATGAGGGACTTGGAGGAGCCGGTGTCGATCTCCATACGACACGCCGCTCCTTCTAGGACTACGGTGAGGTAAAGTTTGTTGGCGGAAGAGGGAGAAACGGCGTGGCTCACAGCAACATCGAGCGGGTCTTCGTAGCGGTCTACGGCAAAACACTCGTCGCGGCGGACAGCTGTCTTCCGGGCCCGGCGGCGATCCATCCATGGGGTGGTCGGAGCCTCAGACATGGGGTTCGGTGCTCTGCAGACCCTCGAAAGGTGACCTCGTTTTCCGCAGTGGCGGCATACGACCGATTTGAAATGGCAGTCGGCTCTGTGATGGTCACCGCCGCATCCCAGGCAGTAGCCTTGTGACAGCTGCTTGGGCTTGACCGATGTTCGAGGTTTTCGACGGGTAGCCTTAAGGCGGCCCACTGCCCCATCATCGTCAGAGGAGTCGACTGGGTCTGACTCCTCATAATGGACAGACAAAGGCTTGGCAGCGGATGATGAGGGCAACTGGAACCTCTGAATCTCTGCGGCTGAACGGCCGGACATTTCAGCAGCCCTCGCTTCGTCCAGGGCTACCTGGAGAGTCAGTTCAGACCGGGCCAGCAGCCGCCGCTGTAGCTTCAGATCCTTGATTCCGCACACTAACTGATCCAACAGCATTTCGTCTAAGTCACGAAAGTCACAGTGGATAGCTGCAGACCTCAGGGATGCCATGTAGTCATTCACGGATTCGCCCTCAGTTTGTGTGCGCTGCCAAAAGGCGTGACGGCGCGCAATGCGGGACGGAGCCGGGGAAAAATGGTTTTTTAATTTGTCCAGCAAGGTCTCCCAAGGCACATCAAAAACTTGCTGAGGGGCGGCTAACGCCCTGGCGGTGCCAAAAATCTCACTCCCACATGAGCTGAGGAAGTAACCTCGCTTGCGAGCGCTGGAGAGATCTGTTAGTGCGTTTGCCTGTAAAAAGCACTCAAAATGTTCCATATACGTGTCCCATGTCTCAGACGCTGGCACGAACGGCGAAAACACCGGCAGGAAAGTAGACATGGTCGAAGTTAGCAGGCAACTAATAAAAAAAAGTTAGGTAGCCGTCGCCTCAGTATCCCACCCTCGTCGCCAATGTTCTGATTGAAGAACGAGGCGTGGAGACGAGGCTAGGCAAAAAACCTTTATTAACAGAACTCTAACAAGGCACACAGGAACCACCACACAACAACAACAACTGAGGAGCTCTGCCTATTGACAGATGCTTAAAAACCAAGCTGTCAGAAAGGGACCAATAGCGCGGCTTGGATTCTCCCGCTTCCAGCCTGCCGCGTCATAGCCAATCAGGGCAGGGCAGTAACAGAAAGCAGCTTTTGCCGGGTCGCAGCGTGAGAGGACTTAACAGTTTTCAAGCCAGATGTCGGTCTTTCTAGTACAGAGGTCCTCAAACTTTGGCCTGTGGGCCAGATACGGCCTGATGAAGCCATTAATCCAGTCCGTGTGGGACCACAAGGCTACCATCGCCCCACCTACCCGCTGGCCCCCACCTGCCTTCTGGAGGCCAAGGAGGCTAAAAATGGGATGCGTGGAGGTCCCAGCCTCCAGAGAGAGGGAGGGAGGGAGGGAGGGAGGGACACACACACACACACACACACACACATACAAGTCCCTCCCCCCTCCCCCCCAGGCAGCAACATCCCTTCACTAACCTGCTTTCCACCTCTAGGAGCATAACGAACTAAACTTTAATCTGTGAGTATTGTTTAATGGACTGCTAAATTGGCCACGCCCACCCAGTCACATGACCACTTAGCCACACACACCCAGCAGGTCCGGCCCCGCAACAGACTGAGGGACTGTGAATTTGCCCCCCTGTTTAAAAAGTTTGAGGACCCCTGCTCTAGTAGTTCCACCAACCATGTCATACCTGGCTGATCAGAAAATTATCGGGCATTTTACTGCCGTACTGAAGTTAAGACAGTAAAATAGATTATGTAAACAGCATTTCCTTATTTTACAAGGAAAATTCCTGAATCAATAGAATGAAATTAATTTAGTTTGACAAGAGTGGTCCAAATATTGTTTTCAAGGTACTTAAAGACTGATTGCTCCATAATTTGTGGTAGCATCTTCCTGGCTGTCCATGACTGATTATCTGGTCTTTAGGTTGGCGTAGTATGCAATCTCATTTTTTTCTTCCCTTTCTGAAGATGGGCATGACCTTCTTTTAGTCATCTGTAATTTTATCTACACTCTAGCATTTCTCAGAAATGGGGAAGTCAGTTGAATCCATAAAACAATGTAAATTGAACAACAGACTGTCCTCCTCTTCAAAGTTGTAAAAGGAAGATTCCGGGGTTGCTGTCCTTATTGGGGGAGGTGGGAGGTGAGTGTGGTTTAATGACAGCTAGATTTCAAATCATATTCAGTGGTACCTCAGTACTCACTGTTAATTGGTTCTGGGAGGCATGATGAGTATCAAAAATGATGAGTACCGAACAAATGTTGTGAGTCAGACAACACCCACAACTTCAAAGACCCACAACTTCGGGGCTGAAAAAGGTTCTTGGAGGAGAATCGAAACGTCTTGAAAGAAAAGCAAGAAAGTTCATTTTGAAAAAGTACTTTTGGGGACAACCATGACCTGGATGACTGAGAATCTCCATAGACATTTTAGCTATGCATTTTGGGATGAACACCCTTTGAATGGTGCAGGAGTATGAATGGATTTCCAGAAAAGTTGCAGATTACAGGAACCATTTGTGCTTCAGTTTGAGAGGCAGACAAAATAGACTCATTCCCAACAGCCTGTGCCTGTTTTCAACAGTGAAGGGACACAGGGCATAAAACATCCTGCAGCCAAGAAGGTTCCATACCCATTTGCACTACTTAGGTGACCCTGAGGACACAGAGAAACCTCCACATAGCCTCAACGATTCTCTAAAAGGAAGCAAATGGCCAGCTGTCTCAGAGGTGGGTTTAAATTATTTTTTACTACCGGTTCTGTGGGTGTGGCTTGGTGGGCATGGCATGGCTCAGTGGGCATGGCAGGGGAAGGGTACTGTAAAATCTCCATTCCCTCCCCAATCCAGGGGAAGGATACTGCAAAATCCCCATTTCCTCCCGATCAGCTGGGACTCAGGAGGCAGAGAATAGATGGGGGTGGGGCCAGTCAGAATTTTTACTACCGGTTCTCTGAACTACTCAAAATTTCCACTACTGGTTCTCCAGAACTGGTCAGAACTTGCTGAAACCCACCTCTGAGCTGTCTGCAAAGAATATAAATCCTTCCATTCCCCACCATCCAGTCATAGTTGAAGAAGCTTCTTGGATGAGAAGCGAAATGCCTTCAAAGAAAAACAAGGAAGTCCAGTTGCCTCCTGAAAAAAGCACCTTTGGGATCCACAAGTTTTAGCTTGTGCATCGAGCACCAAACAAACAATGAGTATGGGGGCAAACATTTTGCACCAAGGTGCGTTGAGTACCAAATGTGATGAGTTCCAAAGCAACTGAGTATCCAAGGTACCACTCCCATAGCTTTCTCTTAGCAGGTTCACCAAAATAGAGAATAATCTTGATGCCTGCACCAGTACAGTGCAATATTTTTAGTTTCTGGTATTATGGAATCCAGAAACCTATTGACAACCATGTGTAAAACATTGGTGGGACGAAATCATAAAAGAACTAAATAAATATGGAGGATCTGTAACCATATACATGTTCAGAGAGATAAGATGCTGCGGAGATGGGTATGTTTACCACTGACTTATGACCTGCTGATTTCTGCTCATTGTTTACCTATCCAGGTGTGGATCTATGACCTTAGTCCAGAGGTCTTTGCATTAATTACATCAGTGTTCATCTGTAGGTAGAATTATAGCCAGATGCGACTGTTCTTCCTGAGAAATATTCCCTGCATACAACTGAAAGCTGATTTATAATTATATGACATCCACAATGAAGATAAACAACAGGCTTCAAGCGTGCCAAATTTTGTTCTATATCACAGAGTTACTGAAGGATGTGGGGATCAGTTGGGATGGGTTTAAGAAATATGCCTCAATTTTCCTTTGCCCTCACACCATCTCACAGCCGAAAGCATCACAGAGATTTCGTGTGTTTTTAAAAGTTTCAAAATCCTATAAGGCACTCCTCGGTAATTAGTCAAATACCTGCTGTGCCAACTCAGATGAACAACCAGGGTTCACTTTAACAGTGGGAATTTTTGCTTGGCATGAGCCCACGGAGAATGTAGAGAGCATTCTCCATCTAGCTGCTGTTCTTGAATTGAGCTGCTATGGAGCGTGGGGTTATAAATAGGAAGACCTGGAAGAGGCTGACAGATTTCTGTGTAGCTTCCCTCAAGGTGACATTGAAGAAAAATGGGATGCATGATAATAGACAGGAGGCCCCAATCAGAGGGCCCAGCATGGATTTCTGTTTGAGCTGTCAAAGCTAACAGTGCTATTTTGACGGAAATATCATGAAGCTTGTTGACTTGCTTAAATGCCCACTGTTCTTCAGAATGATAGCAACAGTAGATGGAAAGTCTTCATGCCTGCTGTGGTAAAGTTGTTGGGTTTGTTTGAGGGGTGGGGAATGAAGAGAATAGCAAGTTCATAAGCCCACTTGTCCTCCTTTCCTTCCTGGGTCTCTTACACAATACCTTCATTTTTCCTGCCTCGGTTCTCGGAAATAATTTTGAGCTGACTTGAGGTTATCCTACCACTCCCTGCCTCAAATCCCTGGGAAGTAAAACAAAGAAGTCAACAATAATCACCCCACTGGCAGTCATTCCCCCACAGAAGAAGAAAACCTAAAATAAATAATAACCCTATTGGCAGGAAAGCTTCCATCTTGTTTCTTTTATTTATTTATTTATGGTAAAACTCAGTTAAATAAACCAGAGTAGATTGATCATAATGTGCAATCACACAAAGCCATTCTGTGTGAATTAAGAACAACAGAATAAGAGAGCTGGTAGGGACCTTGGAGGTTTTCTAGTCCAACCCCTGCTCAAGCAGGAGACCTTATATCAGGGGTGTCAAACTCGATTTCACTGAGGGCCACATCAGGGTTGTGTTTGACCTCAGGGGGCTGGAGCCGGCATGGCCAGGGTTGGCATAGCCAGGGCACCTGTGGCAGCCTCAAGAGCTCTGCCAGTGAAAACAGGCTCCCGATTCCATTTTTGGCTGCCATGGCCTCCTGCAACCCTCTGTCAGTGAAAATGGACCTTAGGAGGGCCACAGTGCTTCTGCCCATTTTCACTGGCAGAAGCACCAACAGGCCGGTCCTTCGCTGTTTGCAGGGCGGCCCCGCGGGCCAGATCTAAGTACCCCATGGGCCGGAACTGACCCCCAGGCCTTGAGTTTGACACCAGAGGTGGGTTTCAGCAGGTTCTGACTAGTTCTGGAGAACTGGTAGTGGATATTTTGAGTGTTTTGGAGAACCGGTAAATACCAGTCCCAGCTGATCGGGAGGAAATGGGGATTTTGCACTAACCTTCCCCTGGATTGGGGTGGGAATGGAGATTTTACAGTATCCTTCCCCTGCCATGCCCACCAAGCCACACCCACCAAGCCATGCCATGCCCACCAAGCCACACTGTTCTGCCCCAGCTACGGACCCCAAAGAACACAGCATACACAAAGTCTGTACAAAACTTAAATTTACTAAAATAACTCAGTCTTTTCCAAATAAAGGTTGTTAAGAAACTTTCTTAACAACCTACAAGAAACCAAAGATAACGTAATCATAATCTTACTAAGGTTGGCAGAAAGCCCAGAAGCAATTTGCAGAGAATCCAGACGCGAAGGAGAATGAACTAAAGTTGTTCCCTACAAATTGCTTCAGTCGGCGTTCCTCCTTAAATAGGCTAAGGGAGTGGCCAATTAGCCCCAAGCCTTACTCTCGAGGAGACCTCCTCCTGAGGAGCCACTCCTGCCTTTTGGCAGCTCTGTGCGCCAGTGCATCAAGAAGAGGCTCCTCCTCTTCATCCTCTTCACTTAAAGGAGCTCCTGGAGGTTCTGAAGGCCCTGGCTGAATTCCTGCCTCTGGCACCACATCTTCTCCAGCCTCCTCATTGTCTGACTCGAGTGACAGCTGCACAGGCTGCTGGCGCAGCACCACACCAACCTCTTTGCTGTCAGAATCAACTACAATCCGCACAGGCCGCTGATTCCCACAACACACCCCCACAGAACCGGTAGTAAATTTTTTTGAAACTCACCACTGTTTGACACCTCGGCCTTATACCATTCCAGACCATTGGCTGTCCAGTTTTTTCTTTAAAAACTCCAGTGATGATGTACCTATAACTTCTGAAGGCAAGCTGTTCCACTGGTTTTTCTCACCGTTAGGAAGTTTCTCCTTAGTTCTATGTTGCTTCTCTCCTTGATTAGTTTCTACCTATTGTTTCTTGTCTTTTCTTCTGGTGTTTTGAAAAAAAATAGGTTGACCTCCCCTCTTCTTTGTGGCAGCCCCTCAAATATTGGAACACTGCTATCATGTCCCTCCTAGTGACCACACTTGGAAAGGATAGAATTGTAATTGCATAAAACAGAAAAAAGACCTCTCCACTTTCATAAATGACTTGAGGAAATTTTTTTTAAAAAAATAAATATAGGTTTCATATCCATCTTTAGCCACTTCAATTAACACAGGCCATGGCTTTGTGTCTCTTGAACTGGATCTCATATCTCCAGCAATAATCTCTATAGCCAATCTGATTATATACTAATTATGTTGTACTTGCACCAAGGAACCATCCCTCATTTAATACAATAATTGAAGTCTTCATTATCATGACTAATGATTATTAAGACTCCCACCCTTCCTGTTTAATGGCCATTGTATTAAACTTATTTTCTTTTGAAGAACAAATTCTTATAAATATAAAAGCAGAAACTTCATAGGGGCAGAGGATATAGTAGGTATGCGTGTATATAAATCCACGTGTGTGTGCACACTCTATCAGTATTCTAGAAAAAACCCCAACTCCAAGTAAAGACTCTGAAGCAAGCATTTTTCAAAATTTTGTTTACTAGAATAGGTAAACTGGCACATCTGGGAAAACTCGAATCTGAGAGGTCCGGGTTTTCTCTCAGTAAATCAAAACCTCCAAAACCATCCCCTCACTCCTCCGTCGATCACATGCTCCAATCAACCACCGTCTCATCTTGAGATATGACTCTGACCATTCCTTCTCCAGATGCAGGATTGCCCTGACCTTGACCAACAGGAAGAATGCTATTATGTCTACAGACAGCCCCTCTACTAAATCCCCCCTCCTACTTTCCCACACAGGAGAAGATGGCAGCATGGAAGCTTCCAGCCTAATATGGCTTCCAAAGCTGACACACACATAGAATAGAATAGAATAGAATAGAATAGAATAGAATAGAATAGAATAGAATAGAATAGAATAGAATAGAATAGAATAGAATAGATTTTTTATTGGCCAAGTGTGATTGGATACACAAGGAATTTGTCTTTGGTGCATATGCTCTCAGTGTACATAAAAGAAAAGATATGTTCATCAAGAATCATAAGGTACAGCACTTAATGATAGTCATAGGGTACAAATAAGCAATCAAATCGTATTAGGAAACAGTCAATATAAATTGTAAGGATACAAGCAACAAAGTTACAGTCATTAGTGGAAGGAGATGGGTGATAGGAATGATGAGAAGATTAATAGTAGTACAGACTTAGTAAATAGTTTGGCAGTGTTGAGGGAATTATTTGTTTAGCAGAGTGATGGCGTTTGGGAAAAAATGTTCTTGTGTCTAGTTGTTCTGGTGTGCAGTGCTCTATAGCGTCGTTTTGAGGGTAGGAGTTGAAACAGTTTATGTCCAGGATGCGAGAGGTCTGTAAATATTTTCACAGCCCTCTTGAAGTGGTTCGGGAATAACGAGAGGCACAAGCAAGCAAGTGACAACAGCTCTTTAATATACAGTGAGACTTCAGCGAAAACTCAGAGGCTGCAGTCCTCCTTATATACAATCCTGGAGAGACTGTCAGCCAATCAGAAACGTAGGCAGGTTTGAAACTCCCGCTTAAAAAGTATCAATACATAACACCCCTCCCTTCCCAGAAGGCACTAACACTCAAAAATTAACATATGTACAAACAAAGTCTCGCAGGTGCTTAGGCTGAGTTCTCGCCCTAGTTGACCTGCGCAGTTCAGTGTTTGGTGAGGCGTCGAGCTGGTCGGAGGGACTCTTTGTCTCTCCCGGCTCCGCCAATGGAACCTCCTGGATTTTGTCCGGGGCGTGGTTATCCCCGGCTGGGAGTGGCGACTCGCTGGGGCGGCGCTGGAACCAGGGCTTGTCAGCTAAGTATTCTCGCGGCCCCGGGCTTGAGTTAGCTGTTTTGGAGAAGTGGTCATAGTTAGGCTCGGACATGTCTGCGTTGATGTTTGCCTCGCCAACCACCCGTTTCCTCAGTTGGTCTATGTGGCGCTTCCAGAGCCTATCTACCCCCACGTCCACCGTGTATGATTTTGGGCCTGTTATCCCCACTATGGTTCCTGCAACCCACAGAGGACCGCTGGCATAATTGCGAGCGAACACCGGGGACCCAACCTGAAACTGCCTTAAGCCACAGGTCTCACCCTTAAAGTTTTCGTGCGAATAGTTAGGGTGAAGCCTGTCCAACACGCACCGGAGCTTTCTCCCCATGAGGAGCTCTGCTGGGCTCCTCCCGGTTGCCGTGCATGGTGATGCATGCTGAACCGCAAGGAATTGATCTATCCTGGCCTGCCAGTCCCCATTGTCTAATCTAGACAGTGCTTCCTTGGCTGTCCTGACAAATCGTTCAGCCAATCCGTTGGAAGCCGGGTGAAATGGGGCTGATAGGGCATGGCGGATTCCCAGGCCGGCCAAGAAGCCTTCGAAAAGGGTTGCTGTAAATTGGGGCCCATTGTCCGACACCAAGGTATCCGGCAGGCCGTGGGTGGCAAACAACTTTCTTAGGGCCTTGATAACCGCTTCGGCCGTTGTGGATGGCATTAATACGATTTCGAGCCATTTTGAAAAGGCATCCACTACTATTAAAAACGTTTGGCCATGGAACGGGCCGGCAAAATCAATGTGGATCCTCCCCCATGGGCCTTTTGGTTTCTCCCACTCTCGGATGGGCGCTACTGGGGGATCGGGGCGAGACTCCTGGCAGGGTCTGCACTTCCCCACCCACTCGGAAATGACCTGGTCCATGTTGGGCCACCAGACATAGCTGCGGGCTAAGCACTTCATCCTAACGATGCCAGGATGCCCTTCGTGCAACAACTCTAAAACTCTATCTCGTAGTTTTGCTGGAATTACCACTCTGTCGCCCCACAGTAAGCACCCCCCTTGCGTAAACAGTTCATTTCGTTTGTTGGCAAAACCTTGGTACTCCTCCCCGACCACCTTGTCCGGCCACCCTTTCAAAACCCAACCCATAACAGTCCGGATAACAGGGTCTCTATTTGATGCCTTCGCCACCTCGCCGGAGGAGATGGGCCCCAAGGTTAACGTGTCCAACAACAGGACGGAGGTTTCCGGTGTTGGGTTGTCCAGCAGGTCGGGAAGGGGGCAACGGCTAAGGGCATCCGCATGACCCAGGGTCCGCCCAGGCCGATGGACGAGCTGGTACGAGTAGGCCGATAAGAAAATCGCCCATCTTGTTAAACGGGGGGAGAGGGCAGCGGGGGTTGGCCTGTCGCCTGCTAGCAGTCCTAGCAATGGTCTATGGTCAGTCACAAGTTCGAATTTTCGGCCATAGAGGTATTCGTGGAACTTCTTAACCCCCGCAATCGCAGCCAGAGCCTCTCTGTCCAATTGGCTATAGTTTCGTTCTGTGCTGGACAGAGTTCGGGAGTAGAAGGCAATAGGTGCCTCTAGGCCGTTCGGCAGTCTATGGCCTAGGACGGCACCAACTCCTACGGGGGAGGCGTCGCAAACTAAGACGAGCGGCAGCTCTGCATTGTATTGGATCAGGAAACTGTCCTCAGATAGGAGTTTTTTTACTGCCTCAAAAGCGGCCGCTTGCGGTTTCCCCCAGACCCATGGTACATTCTTCCCTAAGAGTTTGTGAAGGGGATCAGCGACCGTGGCCTTATCTCTTAGGAACATTGAGTAGAAATTGAGCAGTCCAAGGAAGGCTTGGAGCTCAGCTTTGGATTTGGGGGCTGGTGCGCTTTTGATGGCCCTCACCTTGCTTTCGGTAGGGTGGATGCCTGTGCCGTCCACCCTGTACCCCAGAAATTCTACCGAGGGGACCGCTATCCTGCACTTGTTCTTTTTAAGTCTTAGTCCCGCTTCTCTGAATCTGGACAGGACGTTCCGTACCCTGTCCCCTAGCTGGTGTTCGTCTTGGGCGCTGACTAAGACGTCATCGAAATAGGGGACTACTCCCGGAAGTCCTTGCAACAGGCGCTCCATGGTGCTTTGAAATAAGCCGGGTGCGACGCTCACCCCAAATTGGAGCCTGGTGCATTTAAATGCACCCCTATGAGTCACGATCGTTTGCGCCTCTGCCGTGGCGTCGTCGACCGGTAACTGTTGATAGGCTTGGGCCAGGTCTAATTTGGCAAAAATTTTTCCGGGGCCCAGGGAGTGTAGTAGATGGTGCACGATCGGCACCGGATAGGCGCTCGGCTGCAAAGCCTTGTTGATCGTGCACTTGTAGTCGGCGCAAATTCTGATTGAGCCGTCGGACTTAACTGGGGTGACTATGGGGGTCTCCCACTTGGCATGGTCAACGGGAACCAACACCCCTTGCTTAATCAGTTTGTCCAGTTCTGCATCGATCTTTGGTTTCAATGCGAACGGCACTCGTCTGGCCTTTAGTCTTACTTGGGCTACGTTGGGGTCTAAGTTTAGTGAAATAGGGGTCCCCACATACTTGCCCAACGTGTCCCCGAAAACGTCCTGGAACTCGGACAGGAGGCTGTCTTTCAGGGTTGACTTGGACATCAGGTGGACGCCGGTGAAACCCATGCCAAGGGCTCGGAACCACCCCATGCCTAGGAGGCTCGGCAGCTGCTTCGTGACGATGGTCAGCGGCAGGTCTCTTTCGTAGTCTCCGTAGGTGACCCGGAACGTGCCCACGCCTTCGAGGGGGACTCGGTTCCCCTGGTAGTCTAGGATGCGCAGTCTCTGTCTGGAGAGTTGATCCTTCCGGAACGACGGCAGGAGGGTCTTTAGGGTTGTCCACGACATGATGGAGAGAGCTGATCCGGTGTCGATCTCCATCGAGCACGGTCTTCCGTTGATTTCGACCACCGTGCTGACTTTGTCCTCGACCGTTGTGCTGGCCTGGTCGATGTGTATGCTGCGGCCATCTCGCGGTTCAAATTCGCGCCGTTTTTTCGCGCCGCCTTCTCTCGTTGGCTGCTTCTGGCGCGCTGATTCCGGTTGGTTGCGGCGCTCACGTGGTTTGAGACTTCTGGGCAGAATAGCTCTGCAGACTCGCGCCAAGTGCCCTTTCTTCTCGCAACGCCTGCAAATAGCCTCTCTGTATTTGCAGGACAGTCTATCATGGTGCCCACCACAGCTGGGACAGCTTCGCCGGGGGCTGCCAGTGTCTTTTCTCCGGTGCTCTGTTCGGAAGACGTCCTCATCCGACTCGGACTCCGAGCTGGATCCGGCGTCTTCTCTGTGCACCGGGGCAGACTTGGGGCTGTCTTTGCTGGTCGGCGGACGCTGTAGCGTTTCAGCGGCCTTTGTGGAGGCTTCGTGAGCCCTGGCCTCGTCAAGGGCTCCGGCGAGCATCAAATCAGGCTTGGCGAGCAGCCGCCGTTGCAGCCTAATGTCCCGAACACCACAGATCAGTTGCTCAAGCAACGCGTCATCCAAGTCTCTGTAGTCGCAATGAGTTGCGGCTTTTCTCAGGCTGGCCATGTACGCGCTGACCGGCTCTCCTTCTCGTTGGACGCGCTGCCTCAGTTGGTATCGCTGCACGAACTTGGAGGGGACCGGAGCGTAGTGAGCCCGGAGAGTTGCCATCAGGGTGTCCCATGAGACTGTTTGAACCGGCGTTGGCTCACACAGTGACTCGGCCATCTCGAACACGTCCGGTCCGCAGTGGCTTAGGAATAGGGCTCTCTTTCGATTAGCCGAGAGGCCCTGCATGTCGCTGGCTTCTAACGAGCATTCAAACCTCGTTAGGTACGAGACCCATTTTTCGCGGGTCGGATCAAAAGGCTTGGGCGGAACGTAGGCAGACATGTCCGGTATGTCTCCTGTGGTTCGCCTCGTCGCCTAGCTGAAGCTCGTGGTCTCACTGGTCGGCTTCTTGTAGCCTCAATCCCACCTTCGTCGCCAATGAAGTGGTTCGGGAATAACGAGAGGCACAAGCAAGCAAGTGACAACAGCTCTTTAATATACAGTGAGACTTCAGCGAAAACTCAGAGGCTGCAGTCCTCCTTATATACAATCCTGGAGAGACTGTCAGCCAATCAGAAACGTAGGCAGGTTTGAAACTCCCGCTTAAAAAGTATCAATACATAACACCTCTTTTTGACTCGTGCAGTATACAGGTCCTCAATGGAAAGCAGTAAGGTATCAATGACCATTCTGATACCAAAGACTAAGTCTTGATTGTTTTACTATGAGGAATAATAACACTCATCAGATTAATTGTAAAAAGAACACTCTCCTTAGGAGCATTTTTTGGGAGATTATTGTCATGGCCCGCCAGCTGCCAGCAGAGCTGGCGGCAGACTCGGACGATGAGGAGGTAGGGAAGGAATGTGGGCCAGTTCTGGAGTCTGGGGAAGGCTCGGATGGATGCTCTGCATCAGACGCAGAGATAGAACCAGGACCATCTGACATTTCCCGTCAGAAGTTTCCCAGCCTTTGGAGAGGCAGCTGCCTTTGGAGGCTGATAAGAGTGAGGAGGAAGAACAGCTGGGGCCTGTTCCAGATGCATGTATGCACAGAGCAGTTAGAAGAGGTGAGCAACAGAGGACAAGGAGTCGACTCAGGAAGCAAAACACATATGGACGCTGAATGTCCCCTCCCTGGCTGGGGAATAAATAGAAGCAAAGGGTAGTGATTGTCGTAGGAGACAACAGTTCATATTTCTGAAGATTTTGCTCACTGTTTCATGAGCAAAATCTACTTGCCAGAACTTAATTTGCAGCCTTTCGGCTGGGAGCTCACAGCCTTGCAATTATCACAAAGAACTGATAAGGTCTGTTATGGCAGGTCTGTTACTGCAGTTAACTCCTTGAAGGAGTCTTGCTTGGATTTTTTTCGGCGGGTAAATGCCATTAATTCACAAGAGATAAATAAAGAGCGGTTTTTCGTGACCAGGAGTCTGTTTCTTGCTTCTGCTAAGGCTGGGTCAGAACAATTATGACATGTAAGTGGAGATAATGTATCATAGATTAAACTGATAAAGAAGAGCAAACATCGGTTTCTGCCCAGCTCCATCCTACCTGACGCTACTATACAGTAGATGCCTAGGAAGTCTATAGTAAGGGAACTTCATAGTCACTCTCTTCAAATGGAGATGGCATACAGTAAGACAAGCAGCTATTTTCTTGGCACAACAAGCTATTGTAGAGTGAACTACCTTGAAAAAAATAGTTGAAATCAAGAGGCTTAATATGGCTTAACTTCAGTTAGCTCTTATCAGTGGTTGAACCCATATATAGTCAATGTAGTCAAGCCATGACAATTATTTACCCCCCCAATAGATTCTAAATGAATCCATCTTACAGAATAGAGTAGGGAAGGAAAGGAAAGGTTACCAGAGCTGCCTAAAGAAATATTGCAATAATAATTTGGTTGGGAATGGTATTTCACATATAACATTATGGAGTTCTTGATGCCTTCTGAACTTGATTGTTTGCTTGCAGATGTTTTATTACTGAACTAGGTAACAGCATCAGTGCAAATGAGTGTGGAGTCTGCTACTTCTTTATATGTTGTTGGCTTGCAGGCTGGGGATTTGGGGGAGTTGAGGTCCATACATCTTAAAGTTGCTATTCTTGAGAAGTATAGGATTAAAGAATCCTTGTGAGATCCAGGCAATGGGTGGCAAGAGACAGTAAGAAGAAGACAATTGTCCATTTTTTGCCAATGGACAATTAATGTTATCTTGAAGGTTCTGGGCATAATTCTAGATTCAAAGAAGCTTTCTTGTTGAAGGAATCAATGTTATTAATCTGAGTGTTATTTATACCCTCTCTTGGGCTTCCTATTCCTGTGGCAAGGGGACAGGGGGCTATGTGGAGATCACAGCTAACTTTGTAGGTTGTCTGTGTCCCAGGCTTGGTTGAATCTTGCTGGGTGGTGCAATGTTCCCAGGTGGTTGTGCCATGTGGTGAGCTCTGCTGATAGATAATCCTGTTATGTCCTGGAGGGTTATGTCTTTTGTCTTGTAGATAGGATGGCCAAATATCTGCTGGGGGCAGGGAGCTGGGGCTGAGTTTCTGTCTTTAGAGACATATTTCTCCTCAGCCAGGGAAATATAATATTCTGCCTTTTTAGTAATTCCTAGAATATTTCATTCTTCTAGAAGAGGGGTGGGTGCTAACTTTCTACACATCCATTGTTTCTGGTCCTGCCTTCAGATACTTTGGAGCATAGTTTGACTCCTTCTTCTTTGTGGCAACCCCTGAGATATTGGAACATTGCTATCATGTCACCCCTAGTCCTTCTTTTCATTAAACTAGACATACCCAGTTCTTCCAAACATTTTTTATTTTCTAGCTCTGGCACAACCCTGGCCTTTCAGGTCATTACAGAAAGATATTTCAGGATTATTTCTTTCTTTAGATCTCACCAATGTATTTTCTAGCAGTAGGAGGGATAATTTTGCTCGGATCTAACTCTATGTCTGCAATTTCCATGTTGGCTACTAAGGAGAAGTCACTTGCTTCAACTCGAGGCCTGGCATCCCCAGTGGACTGCTTGGGGCTTCTGCCAAAGGGCAGCTCGGTTTCATTATTCATATGTTATTTCACATTCACCCTAGTCACCCAAAAGCTCCTGTGTAGCTCTAGTTGTTTCCTAGCAATCGTGAGGGTTGTTCTGAATATAATTCCAGCTATTGCCATTCATGTAGCTGTGGGAGGGTAGCTAGAAAGCTATGTTTGGCTCCCAGCAATAGCAAAAGTTTTGGGAGAGCCCACAGCTGGGTGCATAACTGGCTTTCAGGCCTATCCAATGGCGTGAGGCTCTCTAGGACATAACCTCTCCTGGCTTGAAAAGCTTATTATCCCTTCCATTCTTTTTCATACTCAGACAACGCATTCAGTTGAGTATTCAGCTGGACAAAAGGTTACTTCAGAAAGCTTTCAGTGGGCTTTGCATAGGGGAGGCTTGAATGAGATTCAAGCTGGCTTCCCTAAAATCCCTCTCCAAAGCTTGAATGGTTGATGTGAGGAGAACATGTTTTTATCAGTTTTCTACTTGCTTTCTCTTCTCTCCCAGAGGCAGCGGAGACAATTCACAAGAATAGAATAGAATAGAATTCTTTATTGGCCAAGTGTCATTGGACACACAAGGAATTTGTCTTTGGTGCATATGCTCTCAGTGTACATAAGGAGAATAAAATACATTCATCGAAAATAAAAAGATACAGCACTTAGTGATAATCATAGATTACTAAGAAGCTGTCAAATTGTACTAGGAAACAAATAAAAATATAAATTGAAAGATACAAGCGACATGGTTAGAGTAATTAGTTGGAAGAGATAGATACCGTGTTTTCCCAAAAATAAGACCCTGTCTTATATTTTTTTGAACCCTGAAATAAGTGCTTGGCCTTATTGCCATGCTCTCAAAAGCCCGATTGGGCTTATTATCAAGGGATGTCTTATTTTGAGGGAAACAGGGTACTAGTAAGGAAGAGAAGAATAATAGTAATACAGTCTTAGTAAACTATTTGACAGTGTTGTGGGAATTAGTTGTTAAGCAGAGTGATGGCATTCAGGAAAAAAAACCTGTCCTTGTGTCTAGTATAGCATCCTATATGTCCTATAGCAGTGATGGCTAACCTTTTCGCCATGGCATGCCAAAAGTGGGGGGAGCTCAAGGGGTTTGTGTGCGTGCGTGCCCACACCCATAATTCAATGCACCCTGCCCGCCCGCACATATGTGTGTGACCCCCCCCCCCACGCTCCCATGCTTTTGGCACAGTGGGCTTGGTAGGCCCGTTTTTTGCCCTCCCCAGGCTCCAGAGGCTTTTTAGGAGCCTGGGGAGGGTGAAAACTGCCTTCCCCACCCCCCCGAAGGCTCTCAGGAGGCTGGAAACAGCCTGTTTCCTGACTTCTGTTGGGCCCGGAAGGGACGAAAATCAGGTGGCCAGTGCGCGCATGCATGCTGGAGCTGAGCTAGGGCAACACTCACGTGCCCACAGATATGGCTCCGCGTGCCACCTGTGGCACACGTGCCATAGGTTCGCCATCACGGTCCTATAGCGTCTTTTTGAGGGTAGAAGTTGAAATAATTTATTTCAATGTGAGGATGTGAGGGGTCTGTAAATATTTTCACAGCCCTCTTTTTGACTCTTGCAGTATACAGATCCTCAATGGAAGGCAGGTTGGTAGCCATTGTTTTTTCTGCAGTTCTAATTATCAGTTGAAGTCTGTTTTTGTCTTGTTGGGTTGCAGAGCCAAACCAGACAGTTATGGAGGTGCAGATGACAGACTCAATAATTCCTCTGTAGAATTAACTAAATTAATTAACTAAATTAAATTAAATTAAATTAAATTAATTAATTTAATGAACTAAATTAATTTAATTAATTAACTAAACAAAGGAGTGGCTGAATTACCTGAGAGCTTGATTAGCATATGTATGGAGGGAGGGATCCAATATCTTATTTCAGGCAGGGGTGGAGTTTTTTTGTTATTTTGCAATCAAAGCCAGCTGTCTTTCAAACTTTATTATTATTATTATTATTTTTATAGTCCTGACCTTGTGAGAATATACTGTAGAGCAGATATTCAGACAGCACTAACTCACGTCATGCCAGGGTATTTCTTTAGAGTCCAAAAATAAGTTTATGTTTTACAGCAAATTCAGAGTGAAGGTTTTTGACTTATAGATACATTGGGAAAGCCTTGTCATCTGGAGCAAAAATGAGTCGAGATGATGAAATAATGGGTGCATTGCAAGAAAAAAATACAGAAAGAAGGGGGAGGAGAGTTGTAGCTTAGCCAGCACAAATTGTTGTTGATCTGGCAGCCGGAGTTTGAACAATGGAGAACAACTAGTGTTGGAAGAACTATCCATCTGGTTCAGTTCCAAGCTGAGAGAAAGACACTGGAAACATGGAGGCTGATTGGAAAGATGGTTCAATGATGAACAGAACCACCAGCGTTTATGGTTCTGGTGTAGCTGACAAAATGGAGTTGAGAGAGGGGGGTTTTTTTTACACCTTCTTTGGGCTTTGTATTTGAGCTTCCTGTTCCTGTGCATGAACATGTCCTTTAATATTCTATTGGCTGTTGTCAGATTCCTATGGGTCCTGTAGGGCAGGGGTGGGTTCTAAATTTTTTTACTACCGCTTCTGTGGGCGTCGCTTATTTTGTGGGTGTGGCTTGGAGGTCATGTGACTAGGTGGGCATGGCAGAAGAGTATACGTGCGCACGCACGAGCGAAGCGAGCACGTGTGTGCGGCCCTGTTGTGAACCAGTAGTAAAGATAAGTAGAACCCACCCCTGGTGTGGCCATGGTGAGCATGGCCTAGTTGGCCTCCTGCACCACGGCAGGGGTGGGGGCGTTTTTGCCCTCCCTGGGCTCTGGAGGCTTTCCTTGAGCCTCTGGGAGGGTGAAAACGGCCTCCACAGCAGGGGTGGGTTCTAAATTTTTTTACTACCCGTTCTGTGGGCGTGGCTTATTTTGTGGGCGTGGCTTGGAGGTCATGTGACTAGGTGGGCGTGGCTAGCTGGTCAGAGTCATTTCTGGAAGGTCCTCGCACTTACAACCAGTCCTCGCACTTACGACCTGACTCATTTGTTTGCTTTTAACACTGATCAGCTGTAGGACGGTCCTTTGAAGCTCCGCGGCAAGAGTTTAAACAGTTTTTTTCCCTCTAGTCATCAGCTGGGACTCAGGAGGCAGCAATAGATTGGGGGTGGGACCAAATAAAAGGTAAGAATAACGTGGGTGGGTGGGTGGGTGGGAGGGTGGGGGGGGGAGAACCGGTTCACTGATGTCATATTGTAACAGCTACCGGCTCGGCCGAACCAGACCGAACCGGGAGGAACCCACCACTGCTGTAGGGGTTATGTAGGGGCCATAGCTGACTCTATAGGCAAAAGAAGAAATGCAAATCCTAGGTGTTTGTCTGAGCTAATCTGGTCAACCTCTGTCTTATTGTTTATCTGAGTTTGGATTGCTCTGGGGGTGGTGCAATGAAGGGACTTGTGTTCTGAAAGGATGTTGGGTAATTCCTATTGTGCCTAATGACTTTCATCCTGTGTTGGATCATAGTGTTGTGGCCTGCCAGCTGCCAGCGGAGCTGGCGGCAGACTTGGATGATGAGGAGGTTGGGGAGGAACTTGGGCCAATTCTGGAGTCTGAGGAAGGCTCTGATGGATGCTCTGCATCGGACGCAGAGATAGAGCCAGGGCCGTCTGAAGTTTCCCAGCCATCGGAGAGGCAGCTGCCTTTGGAGGCTGATATGAGTGAGGAGGAAGAACAGCTGGGGCCTGTTCCAGATGAACGTATGCACAAAGCAGTAACGAGAGGTGAGCAACGGAGGACAAGGAGTCGACTCGGGAAGCAAAGCACACATGGACGCTGAATGGCACCTCCCTGACTGGGGAATAAATAAAAAGAAAGGGGAGTGGTTGTCGTAGGAGACAATAGTTCGTATTTCTGAAGATTTTGCTCACTGTGTTTCATGCCACAAAGACTGCTTGCCAGAACTTAATTTGCAGCCTTTTGGCTGGGAGCTCACAGCCTTGCAATTATTGCAAGGAACTGATAAACTCTGTTACTGCAGTTAACTTTTTGAAGGATTATTGCCTGGACTTTTTGGTGTATGAATGCCATTAATTCACAGGAGATAAATAAAGAGGGTTTTTTTTTGTGACAAGGAGTCTGTTTGTTGCTTCTGCTAAGGCTGGGTCAGAACACGTGGGTGAGGGGCTGCTTCTAATCCTAACTTTCTGCCTTTGTTTCAAAATATCCTGTCTTGAATGGATTGAATGGACCAAATCTGCATTTCTAAAAGCTGGCCTCCTCAGTTTCTGCTTGGGAGCAGGGAGACTGGGGCCGGTTTAAGAGCATGTTTCTTCATTTCTCCCTTTGGGGAAATATAATATCTTGCCTTTTTAATATTCCTCAAAATATTTCATTCTTCTAGGGGAGAGGCTTCCACACTAGAATGTCTTGTATTCTGAGCAATTATTCTCAAACTGGGAACCAGTTTGCTCTAGTGATGAAGGCATAGAACTAGAAACTGGTAGGTGTGAATTCTTGTCCTGCCTTAGCATGAAAGCCACCTGGAGACTTTGGGCCAATCGCCAGGAGATTGCGAGTTCTAGTCCCATTTTAGGTATGAAAGCTTGGTGGCTTTGGGCCAATCACTTTTTCTCAGCCCAATCCACCTCACAGGATTGTCATTGTGGGGAAAATAGAAAAATAGAAGAAGGAAGGAGTGTTAGGTATGTTTGCCATCTTGAGTTATTTATAAAAACAGTAAAGGCAGGATAAAAAGAAACAAAATAAAGCATTTGATATGTGTAAATCTTCCTGTAGTGTATTGGAGAGGTTACCTGGGCAAATCTGCCATGTTCCTTTTCTTTCCTTGGCATCAGCATGTTTATCGATCCAATTTTCAATGTCTGCTTTCTCTGTCCCCATTTCAGAACATGAAAGCAGAGGAGAAAGAACCCACTTTTTGTGAAAAGAGAGATCTCATGGAAAGGAGAAGCACCAGGCTACGTAGTACAAGCATACACCTTTCTAACTAAAGTCAGTATAAGTCCTGGCCAATGGTGGGATTCAGCCAGTTCGCACCACTTCCTGAGAATCAGTTCTTATCTTTCTGAGCAATTTGGTGAACTGATTGTTGGAAGAAATCATTAGGGCAGAGAACTGGTTGTTAAATTATTTGAATCCTGTTAGGAATAAGACTATTACCTAACTTGTTGGATTGGCAATATATAAACCATCAATGTATGTTTGCATTGTATTGTATTGTATAGCTTTAAGACTGCTGTATTGCATCATACTGTGTCCTGATTGGTTAGCTTTGTTGCCCACAAAGCTCCTTTGCCCACAAAGCTCCTTAAGAGGGAGCTAGAAACATGGTTTGTTCTCTTTGTTGTTCTTGCTCTCTGATATCTCTATCTGACTTACTTTATTACTGTTTGCAACTCCAGAAGAACTATTTACTGTGTATGATTACTACGACTGGTATGAAGACTTTGTTTATCGGACTGTGCTTTATTTTTACTGTATGTAAATTGTAAACACGACTCAGTGTATCTGTGTGGTGACTATGCTTATTCATAACTACTCTCAACCACTTTCATGTGCACACCCATACTCAAAGGTTATTCCTTAACAAATCCCACCACTGGTCCTGGCTGTCCCTGTTAGCTGTAGACTCAAGAAGCTGGAATAGGTATAAAAAAACTATGGAGGACTTTTATATGAATTTGAAGAGCAAATGGAAGATGATGGCAAAAGCTGAGGATGGTTGGAGTATCTTGCGGTTATGGGATCCCCTTTTGCCATCTTCTGACAAGCCAAGTCAATGGGGAAGCCAGATTCACTTAACAACCGCGTGACTAACTTAAGAACTGCCATGATTCTGTAGGAAGTTAAAACCCACCCCTCTCCTAGAAAATGAAATAGTTTAGGAAATATTAAAAAGGGCAGAATATTTCCCCTAAAAGGGGGGCAGAAACTCAGCCCCCACCACCACCTTTGTCAATGGGCCATAAAGGCAGTGGTGAAATCCAAATGTTTTTACTATGGGTTCTGTGGGCTTGGTGGGCGTGGCAGGGGAAGGATACTGCAAAATCTCCATTCCCACTCCCCACTCCTGGGGGAAGGATATTGCAAAATCTCCATTCCCACCCCACTCTGGAGCTAGCCGGAGGTGGTATTCTACAGTTCTCCAAACTACTCAAAATTTCCACTACCGATTCTCCAAACTACTCAAAATTTCCGCTACTGGTTCTCCAGAACCTGTCAGAACCTGCTGGATTTCACCCCTGCATTAAGGCCTGGTGTCAGGTGTGCCTCTGTTCAAAACTCAAGAAAGAAAAACCCCAACTCCATGTTTGTAGAGAAAGCTACTTTTACCTTTGTAAAAGTATGAACTGAATGCAACGAAAAGGAAGTCTGAGGCAATAGGTGCGAAAATTACATATTGAAAGCATCCCCAAATCCCTCTCCCCAAGGACCCAAGTTGAATGTCCAATACACATCTCCCCCAGGTGTCATGTGGGGTGCTTCTTCAGATGGTCCCATCTATCTGATATGCCGGAATGGTTGATCTTGGCTGCTATCAACATTCTATGCAGCTGCTACGAAGACAGTGAGAATTTTCCTTCCTTTCACAAGACATCTCCACTAGCTCGCTTCCCCCCTCCCAAATCTCTAAATTACCTCCCCCCTCCTGTTACTATGGCAGCCAAAAGCAAGCAAGCATCATAGAGACACCTGGGCCAGCCTATTCTGCATAACAAAGATCTACCTCCTTCAGGCCCTAATTGCCCTTCATTGCATCACCCAGCAAGATTCAACCAAACTTAACACACAGACAATCTACCAAGCTAGCTATGACCTCTGACAGCAACCAATCAGGATACTCTTCCTGTGCCCCAGGAAGTTCAAGTTCCTTTTTTCGCCCAAGATCTCCAGGGTATGTGATCCTGTTCATCAATAAACCTTCTTTCCAAGCAACTTCCATGAATCCAGTGTCTTTCCCCCTACTTGGAACTGAATCCAGAAGGACATTTTTTCCAATAATTCACTTAATCAGTGTGGCAAGAAAGGTCGTGAAATTGGCAAAATTCACTTAACTGTTTAGCTTAGCAACAGAAATGTTGGGTTCCATTGTGGTTCTAAGTCGAAGACTACATAAGACAAAAAAACAGAGTTTGGACAGGAAATTGACTGGCCCCAGGATGGCAAAGGAGTGAGATAAGACTCTCCTTATTTATTCAATTTATATGCTGAATACATATTAAGGGAAGCTGCATTGGAAGAGATTTTAAAATTGAAGTTTTAAAATTGGAAGACGAAAAAATCAATAACCTGCAGGAAGTTGATGATGCTACTCTGAATAGCTGAAAATAGAAAGGATCTGCAAACTCTACTAATAAAAGTCAAGGAGTGCAATGAAAAAAAAATGAGACTAAAATATAATATAAAGAACAAACTAATGATAACAAATAGAACAACTCGCTAGAATTGACCATGAAGATACTGAGTGGTAGCTGGCATATAATCAATCAATGGACCAATGCCAACATGGCTGCATATATAAGGAAGAGGAACGGACCTATTGAGATATATGTTGAACTTGAAGCCAACTAGCTGGTTCATTAAATTTTTTGATGGCTAGAAAAATTGTTCTACAGCTTTCCATAGAATTTCTCATTCAGTATAATAAGGTTTTATTTTGGGGAAATTTATTGCTTCCAGTAGAAGAATGGAGTGAGGCTGGACATCATTAAAGCTGACACTTGCCAGAGCATAGAACAACTCAAAGAACAGTGCAAGATTGAAGATGTGGAGAGACCTGACCTATAGAATTGCCAAGATTTGGACATGACTGAATGGATAATATCAGAATAATAGAGTTGGAAGGGACTTTGGAGATACTCTAGTCCAATCCTCTACTCAAGCAGAAGACCCTATACCATTCCAGACAAATGGCTGTCCATCTCTTCTTAAAAGTCTGTAGTGATGGAGCACCCACAATTTCTGAAGGCAAGTTGTTCCACTGATTAATTGTTGTCACTGTCAGGAAATTTCTCCTTAGTTCAAGGTTGCTTCTCTCCTTGATTACTTTCCATCCATTGTTTCTTATCTTACATTCTGGTGGTTTGAAAAAATAAATTGAGTCCCTACTCTTCTTTGTGGTAGCCCCTGAAATATTGGAACACTGCTAAAATGTCACCCCTAGTCCTTCTTTTCACTAGACTAGACCAACCATTCTTCATATGTTTTAGCCTCCAGACCGCTAATCATTTTTGTTGCTCCTTTCTGCACTCTTTCCAGATTCTCAACATTCTCAGTTTGGGTCCCCATTCTATAATATGGGGACCCAAACTGAATGCAATATTCCAAGTGTGGTGTTACCAGGGTGTTATAAAGCAGTACTAGTATTTCATGTGATCTTGAGTCTATCCTTTTGTTAATGTAACCTAGGATTGCATTGGCTCTTTGGTTGCTGCTGCATACTACTGACTCGTATTTAAGTGATTGTCCACTTAAGACTCCAAGATCCCTCTCACGGTTATAGCTATTGAGCCAGATTTCACCTAATCTGTCCCTGTACATCACGTTGCTCCTCCTCCTCCTCCTCCTCCTCCTCCTCCTCCTCCTCCTCCTCCTCCTCCTCCTCCTCTCTTCTTCTTCTTCTTCTTCTTCTTCTTCTTCTTCTTCTTCTTCTTCTTCTTCTTCTTCTTCTTCTTCTTCTTCTTCTTCTTCTCCTTCTCCTTCTCCTCCTCCTCCTCCTCCTCCTCCTCCTCCTCCTCCTCCTCCTCCTCCTCCTCCTCCTCCTCCTCCTTCTTTTCTCCTCCTCCATTCCAAAGGGTTGTTATAGCAGCAGAAAAAAAAAATCTCCTCTTGGGTCCTGTCATTCCTTAGTACAACATGCTCCTTCTGCCAGACCTAAGCAGGGTGGGTAGATGTAACCGGGAAGAGATATTCCCTCAAATAACCCAGTCTCATGTCATGTAGAGTTTTAAGCCAACAATATCACTAAAATGCATTTCTTGGCATCATCGATTCCTCTGAACGAACATGTCACCTTCCAGGTGTCAAATATTTTATAGCTCTCCTTCCTGTTAGATTTTGCTTTTGACTCATGATAATAGGAAACAAACAGTCAGCAACAGCAGAAAGACTGTTTGATGAGTCTTTGCAGTGGAAAATATGAGGTTGGTTAATTGCAGAACCACCTGCAATCATTCAGATGGGAACATCTTGGCTTCAGCTGCAGTGGTTGTAAAAGCTCTAAAGTCCTCTTTGGAAGCAGCTGTAGACTCTGGGAATGAGGGAAGGTTGACAGGCCCAATTGCTTTTTACTTGTGGGTTCCAAGTTAGCTGTTCACTATCTCTGGGAAAACATCCCTGATTCATTGGCATGAAGATTCAACACAGTGTCACAAGCAACCCCCTACCTCTCTTTTTAGGATGAACGTAAAAGACAGAGACAGAAATTGGGAAGTAGAATGGAGGGGGGTGGGGAAACCGTGAGCAACTGCAAACACAGATAATTGGCCACAAGGCACCATGGCTCATCTACCATGCTGTAATGTGAGATGCAATTAACTCTCTTGCTCCACTTCCAGCTTTGAATATTTATGGAAATGCAGAGAGCAAGGGTAGCTGATCTTTGGTGTGTAAGCAAAAGCCAGAGATGTGTAGCTCCCAGGCTCCCTATTATGCCATTTTACTCTTTGGCATAGTGAGTTTCCTAACACAATCTGGCTTGTCTGCCTGCTCGTTGGTTTAGGATGTCCCCTTCCATCCCCAAAGACATCATTTAACCAAAATAACAAGGGTGACATCAACTTCTCTCAATTAACTTGCTAAATAATCAAGAGAAATGATGGCCAAAGATAAGTCATTAGTTGTCGCCATCCTATAAACAGACAATTAGGGAAAATCGTATCATTTAGTTACCATTGTGGAAGCTGCATTAGTATCACTATTGAAGTGCTAGATCTCCTTGCTACTGATGGCAAAAACATCTGTAGTGTTTTGCTTTCGTTTCTAAATGCTGCATTACTGATTTAGGTACAAGCGTCCCTTCATCATCCTGGACATAAATTATTTCAACTTCTACCCTCAAAAAGACTCTATAGGGCTCTGCACACCAGAACAACTAGACACAAGGACAGTTTTTTCCCTGGATGCCACCACTCTGCTAAACAACTAATTCCCACAACACTGTCAAACTATTTACTAAGACTGTATTACTATTCTTCTTCTCATCCTTCCTATTACCTATCTCCCTTTCGACTTATGACTATAACCATGTTGCTTGTATTTTTATGATTTATATTGTTCTGTTTGTTTCCTAGTATGATTTGATTGCTTATTAGTAACCTATGACTATCACTAAATGTTGTATCTTATGATTCTTGATGAATGTATTTTTTTCTTTTTTCTCCTTGCATGTACACTGAGAGCATATGCACAAAAACAAATTCCTTGTGTGTCCAATCACACTTGGCCAATAAAGAATTCCATTCTATTCTATTCTATTCTATTCTATTCTATTCTATTCTATTCTATTCTATTCTATTCTATTCTATTCTATTCTATTCTATTCTATTCTATTCTATTCTATTCTAGTCCACTCCAGTCCAGTCCAGTCCAGTCCAGTCTATTCCTATTCCTATTCCTAGTCTAGTCTAGTCTAGTCTAGTCTAGTCTAGTCTAGTCTAGCCTAGCCTAGCCTAGCCCAGCCCAGCCCAGCCCAGCCCAGCCCAGCCCAGCCCAGCCCAGCCCAGCCCAGCCCAGCCCAGTCCAGTCTATTCCTATTCCTATTCCTATTCCTATTCCTATTCCTATTCCTATTCCTATTCCTATTCCTATTCCTATTCCATTCCATTCCATTCCATTCCATTCCATTCCATTCCATTCCATTCCATTCCATTCCATTCTATTCTATTCTATCATACGGTACAAAGCTTTGCTACACGAGAGAGCCCTTTATTGTCTTAATAAAAAGAGACGGAAGATGTATACTCATCTCATGCGTATGAATACGCATGAGATATAAATACTCAATATAAATACTCAGGCACGCTTTCCGTGCGTAAGGTACTTGCGTGCAGCGCTGAAAATGGAGCATTTAGAAGCTCAGCTGCTTACCTTCCAAGTCAGCAACAGGAAGTAGAACAGCGAGGGGGGTGGAATCAGCTGTGCCGCGCGATTGAGATGAGCTAGAAAGCAGGAAATAAAGCACAGGATATAGCAGGGCCAGGTGGGCAGGGCCAGCTGATAGTCAGAGCTACTGTTTCACCCAAATCGGTCCGAACCAGATGAATTCCACCTCTGTATTGCCGTCACCTGAATTGTTCCGATACATCAGCCTAGTCTTCCAGCTAAGAAGTAACTGGGTATAATCAAGCTTATCTTTAGCCAAAGTCAGCTAGGTTCTGCCATCAGATATGTCATATGTTGGCTTTTTTGACAGCCTGCAAAAAAAATCCAATGCAATCCTAGGTTGCATTAACAGAGGGATTGAATCAAGATCACCTGAAGTATCAGTAGCACTTTATAAAGCTTTAGTAAGACCACACTTAGGAGAGTTTTGACATTATTAAAAGAATGTTCAAACTCTGGAAAGAGTGCAGAAGAGAGATCAACAATTATTCGGTTAAAATGTATGAAGAACAGTTGCAGGAATTGGGTATGTCTAATCTAGTAAAAAGAAGGTCTGGGGTGACAAGAAGAGGGGATCAAATCTATTTTCCAAAGCATCAGAAGGCAAGACAACAAACAATGGATAGAAACTAATCAAGGAGAGAAGCAATCTGGAAATCAAGAATCATAAGGTACAACACTTAATGATAGTCGTAGGGTACAAGTAAGCAATCAGGAAACAATCAATATAAATATAAATAGTAAGGATCCAAGCAAGAAAGTTACAGTCATACAGTCATAAGTGGAAGGAGATGGGTGGTGGGAATGATGAGAAGATTAATAGTAGTGCAGGTTTAGTAAATAGTTTGACAGTGTTGAGGGAATTATTTGTTTAGTAGAGTGATGGCGTTCGGGAAAAAACTGTTCTTGTGTCTAGTTATTCTGGTGTGAAGTGCTCTATAGCATCGTTTTGAGGGTAGGAGTGGAAACAATTTATGTCCAGGATGTGAGGGGTCTGTAGATATTTTCCCAGCCCTCTTTTTGACTCGTGCAGTATACAGGTCCTCAATGGAAGGCAGGTTGGTAGCAACTGTTTTTTCTGCAGTTCTAATTATCCTCTGAAGTCTGTGTCTGTCTTGTTGGGTTGCAGAGCCAAACCAGACAGTTATGGAGGTGCAGATGGCAGACTCAATAATTCCTCTGTAGAACTGATTCAGCAGCTCCTTGGGCAGTTTGAGCTTTCTGTGTGCTCCATCACTGGAGGCTTTTAAGAAGAGACTGGATAGCCATTTGTCTGGAATGGTATAGGTTTTCCTGCTTGAGCAGGGAACTGGACTAAGTTGTGACAGTCATAACACAGCCATGAGGGCAGTAATTTTATGATCTTTTTTGTGGGAGTTGTTAAGTAAATGCAGCAGTCAAAAAATGGCTTTTGCCAAAACCCAGAAGCAAATGTCAGCTTTTGGAAAAAGCCCAATAAAATGCAGTCATGTGATTGTGGGACACTGAAAATGTCCCACAATACAATGCTGTAAATACAACCTGGTTACTGAGAACCCGAAGTTCAGTCGCATGACCATGGCGGATATCAAAACTTTGAATTCAGGTTGTAACTAGTCCCTAGGTAGATTCTTCATGACTTTGAATGTTCACTAAGCGACTGGTTGCAAATGAAGAACTATCTGTATTTCAAATTGAACCAGCTTCTATCTATATAGCAAAATTTACCAGACCTAACCCTGAATAATTCAGCTTGGATTCATAGCAGAGTCCAGATTGATCTGAAATGTGTGTGATTTTTATTTGCAAAGAACTTATTAAACTGTTGTCTACTGTCCAAGCTAGTTGGAGGGTGTCAGTAGTGAAGCAGATTTGATGCAAACATGACAATGTGTCCATCTGATCAATTTCTCTGCGTGGTGTGACAGCTGGCGATTTCTGTCATCTCAGATAGAGAGCTATCTTAGGCTGGTTCATTAAGGCCTCCTAGAAAAAAATATTTGTAATCTTTGGCAAGACATTGCAGTGAGGGATAAAAAAAGTACACTCATTTTTAACACGTTCATCATAGTGTATCATCAGGATACAGAAATAGTATAATTTGCAAAAATAACAAGATTGTTGTTGATTTGCGACAGAGCCATATTACAGCTACATCTTCTCATTTTTTTAATTTTTAAATTTTTTATTTAATAAACAAACATACATATACAGACGTAGACATTTAAACAAACTATACATAAACTAACTATACAGAGAGGTCAAGTCTTACAGCTTGAACTTTAAAAATAGAGCTACTTTGGTAATTATATATCCATATATCTATGTATATTTATCTTTCATCATGTATCAATGTTTATACAACGATATTTCATTTTATTTCCTTATTTTTGTATCATTGGGTGGTATTCCCTTATTTCGTGTTCTTTTTATCTAACCAGTTGTACCATTTGTAAATTGTGTATTTATTAAATGGGAAGATGTACCATTACTTAATTTGGCAGAAATGGTACATCTTCCCATTTAATAAATACACAATTTGCATTAAAATTACAATCCTGTGTGCCAAGGACTGGAAGCCCTAATTATATCATAAATTTCTGTCTATGAAAGCTTATTTGAATCAATCATGAAATAAGGCTTCAGTTATGAACCATTAATGTTGTGCAGGCTTTAATTCCTTCTGGATATGCATCTCAGAAATGACAACTTGTATTCATTGATTCTTCTCAGAATTATATCCATGAGCCTGTGAAAAATGCACTATTTTTATAATTAATTTTCCCAATGGGTATGCGGCAAGAGTTTCTAAAAAAGCATAACTCAAATGAATAATAAAATATGGACGAAATTCAATAAATTAACTGCATCACACTGGTGGGCCAGGAGTTTTAGGCTGATAGTGGAGGGTATGTAAATTAGAACTTAAAATGAGCTATGGATTGATTAAATCCAATTCCTTAAGAATTTAGCAAAACATTCAGTTCAAAGAGAAAAATAAAAAAAATCTATTGACAAATAAACATGTCAGCCTCTAGGGGGTGATTCCTTTTCTGCTAATTGTTTGATGTGAAGATACAAAGCCCTAATAAAAGAAACAAGAACAAATTTTGGGTGGTTGAAGTGGGAAATGAGACTGAGAATGTGGTGATATAAGATATAACAGAATTACAGAGTAACAGAGTTGGAAGCAGGGGTGAAATCCAGCAGGTTCTGACAGGTTCTGGAGAAACGCCAGAGGAAATTTTAAGTAGTTCGGAGAACCGGCAAATACCACCTCTGACTGGCCCCAGAGTGGGGTGGGAATGGAGATTTTGCAATATCCTTTCCCTGGAGTGGGGAGGGAATGGGGATTTTGCAGTATCCTTCTCCTACCATGCCCACCAAGCCACGCTCACAGAACCGGGAGTAAAAAAAATTGGATTTCACCACTGGTTGGAAGGGACCAGTGATGGGTTGCCCCCGGTTCAGACCAGTTCGCAAGACCCAGTAGTAAAACCGGCGGGAGGCTCTGCCCACTGACCCAGACATCATAGGAAGTGATCTGTGCATGCGCAGAAGATTCTGCGTATGTGCAGAAGAGCACGTGCACAGGCGAGCGAAGCGGGCGTGTGCACACGGGCATAATGCGAACCGGTAGTAATGATAAGTAGAACCCAACCCTGGAAGGGACCTTGGATTTCTTCTGGTCCAAACCTCTGCCTAGGCAGGAAGCCCTGAATAGACAAACATTTCAGACAAATGTTTGTCTAATCTCTTCTTTAAAAGCTCCAGTAAACGAGTACCCACAAGTTCTGAAGGCAAGCCTTGGTAGTACAGTGGTCTAAAGCACCCTGTTATTAAGACCAGCTGCCTGCAATTACTGCAGGTTCGAATCTCGCCAGGCTCAAGGTTGACTCAGCCTTCCATCCTTTCTAAGGTAGGTAAATTCAGGACCCAGTTGTGGGGGCAATAAGCTGACTTTGTATAAATATACAAAAGGATGAAGGCTATTGCTTAGCGCATTGTAAGCAGCCCTGAGTCTCCGGAGAAGGGCGGCATATAAATCAAATTAAAAAAAAAAAAGCCATTCCACTGGTTGATTGTTCTCACTGCTAGGAAATTCCTCTTTAGTTGTAGGTTGCTTCTCTCCTTGATTGGTTTCCATCTATTGTTTCTTGACTTGTCTTCAGGTGCTTTGGAAAAATAGGTTGACCCTCTCTTCTTTGGGGCAGCCCCTAAAAATATTGGAACACTGTTATCATGTTGCCCCTAATCTTTCTTTTCATTAGACATACCCAATGTATGAAACTATTCTTCATATGTTTTATATAAATTGTTTTAACCATTCATTATATGTTCTATATAAATTTTTATAAATTGCCAGGAAAGTTTCTCTCCAGAGATTCAGCTGCCTTGACCTTTGACTGTAGAAGAATCTTGAAGATCTGGATTAGTAAACATGTTCTATTGTAGGGATTTTGTAGAATTTATTAATATGCTTGGCATGTTGATAACCCAGAGATACTATACCAAGCAGAAAAATAAATTTGGTAAAATTCATACAGTAGCACAACTTCTTTTGTTTGCATTCCATTGGACTGTTTTTATTTTATACTCTGCCCTAAATTACTGTGAATCGGAAAGCTGAGAAATTTGATTTATAAATAAATAATACAATAACAGAATTGGAAGGGATCTTGAGAGGTCTTCTAGTCCAACTCCCTGCTCAGGCAGGAAACCCTTTACCATTTCAGACAAGTAGCTGTCCAGTCTGCTCTTAAAAACTTCCAGTGTTGGAGCACCCACAATTTATGGAGGCAAGTTGTTCTACTGATTAATTGTTCTCGCTGTCAGGAAATTCCTCCTTAGTTGTGGGTTGCTTCTCTCCTTGATTGGTTTCCACCCATTGCTTCTTGTCCTGCCCTCAGGTGTTTCGGAGAATAGGTTGATCCCCTCTTCTTTGTGGCAGCCCCTGAGATATTGGAACACTGCTAGTCCTTCTTCTCACTAAACTAAGGTGATAAGATTTTAACATTGGTAAAGAGGGACACCAATGACCGGGGGCGGGGGCACTAGTCAAAAATAACTTTTTCAGCCCTCTGAGTAGTCCCTGTGCACAAAACTTTTGACCGGTCTTCGCACTTATGACTGGTCATCATTTATGTCCATTGTAGCATTCTTAACAACCGGGTCACTCATTTCACAACTGCTTCTCTTCACCATGGTGACAAGATAGGGCAAAAACGTAAAATGTGAGGACAGTCGTAAGTGCGAGGACTGGTCAAAAGTGCGAGGACCAGTCAGAAATAACTTTTTCAGCCCTCTGAGTAGTCCATATGCATAAAAGGATACAGCAATAGAGAGGGATGAAGGAATGGAAATTAGAGTAGGAGTGAGGGTAAGAGAGGGAGGAAGAGAGGAGGAGAAGGAGAAAGGAAGAGGAAGTAGGGAGGAGAAGAAGAGGGGGAGGAAGAGAAAGTAAGAAGGAAAGAAAAGAGAGAGGTGGTAGGTTTGAGGAGAAAGATTGCTGTACAATAAAAAAGATGAAAGGGAAGAAAGCAACCCCAAACAAATATAAAGATATTAAGATAAAGAATGAATTGTTAAACTTTAAAGAATAAAAGAGAACAAATATGAATAAATAGCAATAATTAGAAACACACATACAAACATACAATGTATTTTCTTTGAACAGAGTATTTGGCTGGTTCACAAATTTAAACAGTGTTTAGTCATTTCAATTAAATTTACAATTTCTATATTTCCTTTTTGCCATATTTATTCCCCATCTATTTTTTTAAAAAACCAATATTACCCTTCATCCTCATCTCTAATCTTAATCAAATTTAATTTTTCCCTTCTATTCTATATTATACCCCTTTCCATTGTCATCTATTTTTATATCCATCCTCACATTGGTTAATTATGTAATTATGTGACACAGTTGTTTAATACAAATTCAACATTTTAATATAAATCAATTAGTTATATAACTATCTTTTTTGTATATTAATTAATATGAACATGAATATTCCAATTATTTCCATGCAATCCAATTTCTTACAAATTAATTAATTATATTTACCAATAATAATAAACCAAATAATTTTCCCCATATATTCCTCCAAACCACAACTTAACCATTTCTGCTTTCAACACAATATACAATTAATAGTATCTCAATTATTACAATTCCCTAGTTAAATAGAGCTATTTTCCTTTTGTGTTTTAAAATCTTGAACCTCCTCTTTTCCCCTAAATTTCCCATTGTTTGCAGTTTTGCACCTACCTTTTTTGGTGAGGAAAAAGAAAAAGAAATCTCTCTCTGCCTCATTTTGTCACGTTGCAGCAAAGACCCTGCTTTACTTTCAGTTTTGATTTTTCAGCATAGCTAGGGGAAAAAAACATTTGCTCCAGAAATTTACCTCTTTGCAGCTAGCTAGCAACAGAGCCCTCCACAAAACAGCTGAGAGCAAATCAGCTGAGAGTCGGGAGGCTGATCAAATCAATTTATGGTAATTAACACTAATCAGCTATAGGGCAGCCCTTTGAAGCCCAGTGGCAAGAATTTAAACAGTTTTTTTCCCTCTAGCCATTAGCTGGGACTCAGCAATAGATTGGGAGTGGGCGGGGTAAGCGAACGGGAACCAGCGATCCAACAGAGGCAGAGGGTGAGGGTGAGTAAAAACCGTATATTCCCTTCCCGTTCCTTAGCTTGTCGTGCATTCTTTCCAAAAATCGGGACTTTTTAAAAATGCCATGGGACGCGGGACAAATTGTTAAAAATCGGGACTGTCCCGCTCGGGACGTCTGGTCACCTTACACTAAACTAGACATACCCAACATGAAAAGGAAGCACGGTTGTTTTATTTACTGAATTTATTGGCCACTCCATCATTCCTTCACACCTTAAGTTGGAAGATAAATTAATACCTATCATTTCTGAGGATGACTGAAGGGAATCTCTCATTTGTGAGGACAATAGATGGTAGGAGAGTGATTGAGTTTGCTTGTCAACTCAGATATACAAATGAGAACTTGGGATCACCTGTCATACAAGCAAGCGCCGTCTTCATGACTTGGTTTCCTAAAGAGCTGAGAATTTGAAGATCTACCTAAGATGTCTGGAAAAGATAATTTCATCATTCCTCTGAAGAAAAATAAACTGGGCCTAATTCCCTGAGACACTGACAGCCATGCGTTTACAAAGACATGACTCATGTCTACCTTGAAAATCAAGGAATAGAGTCATGTCCCTTCTCCTGACAGGCCTCACCAGATTAATAAGGAAAGCGATCAACACTTCAGAAAGGAACTCAGCTATTTGCAAGTCAAATTTCTAATCAGGTACGCATGAAGGGGAAGCAGGAAGAGAACTGTAGATTTTGATTATGCCAGGTCAAGTTTGTCGGTCGCATTAGGGAAAAGAGGAACATTAGAAAAATTATGGATAAGCACCAGAAAAGGTTTTAGCACATAGATAGTCTGTGCACACACATAGGAGCAGAGGTGGGTTTCAGCAGGTTCTGACCAGTTCTGGAGAACCGGTAGTGGAAATTTTGAGTAGTTGGGAGAACCGGTAGTAAAAATTGTGACTGGCCCCTTCCCCATCTATTCTCTGCCTCCCAAGTCCCAGCTGATTGGGAGGAAATGGGGATTTTGCAGTATCCTTCCCCTGCCATGCCCACCAAGCCACACCCACAGAACCGGTAGTAAAAATTTTCGGTCTGACCTAAGCGTAGTACACAAAAGCATCTGCTACAACGTCCTACCAGCCAATGAATACTTTAGCTTCAACCAAAACAATACAAGAGCACACAACAGATAAAAACTCATGGTAAACTGATCCAAACTAGCCTGCAGAAAATACGACTTCAGCAACAGAATGGTCAATGCTTGGAATGCACTACTTGACTCTGTGGTTTCTTCCCCAAACCCCCACAACTTTAACCTTAGACTGTCTACTGTTGACCTCACCCCATTCCTAAGAGGTCTGTAAGGGGCATGCATAAGCGCACCAATGTGTCTACCGTCCTGTCCTACTGTCCCCATTTATTCGTATCCATTTCATGTATTCATAATCATCTTTATACTTATATCTGTTATCTTAGACATGCTTGACAAATAAAATAAAATAAAATAAAATAAATTAAATTAAAATAAATTAAATTAAAATAAATTAAATTAAAATAAATTAAATTAAAATAAAATAAAATAAATAAATACTGGAAAGGGCTAAATGAGGCAACGTGGCAGTTTTCTGTTGCTCTCCAGAAGCACGCAATAAGTGATTTCTGAAACCTCTTGGAAGGATGCTTTGCTTGGAGCACAATGAAAGCAATGCACCCTTTCAATGCTTTGCACAACCTTAATGCCATTTAGAGATGATGGGATCACAGGTGGAGCATCAGAAGAGCCTTGATAGTACAGTGGTTTAGTGAACCCTGTTATTAACACAGCTGCCTGCAATTTCTGCTGGTTCGAATCTCTCCAAGGCTCAAGGTTGACTCAGCCTTCCATCCTTTCTAAGGTAGGTGAAATGAGGACCCAGTTTGTGGGGGCAATAAGCTGACTTTGTATAAAATATACAAAAGAATGAAGGCTATTGCTTAACGCATTGTAAGCCGCCCTGAGACTCCGGAGAAGGGCGGCATATAAATAAATAAAAAAAAAAATCACTTCTGCAAAGACCCAAGATATTTATTTAACCCGGTGTAGCTCTTATCCTATTTTTATTTATTTTTATTTATTTTTTACCATATTTGCTATAGCAAATCCAGACAGCATACTAAAAAACAGAGACATCACCCTGCCAACAAAAGTGCTATGGTTTTCCCAGTTGCAATGGATGGCTGTGAAAGTTGGACCATAAGAAAGGCTGAGCGCTAAAGAATTGAGGCCTTTGAACTATGGTGTTGGAGAAGACTCCTGCAAGTCCCTTGGACTGCAAGGCGATCAAACCGGTCAGTCCTAGAGGAGATCAACTAGGGGTGAAATGCTCCCGGTTCGGGATCGGGATTGCCCGATCCGGGAGCAATGGAGGCGGGTGATTAGGAGAACTGGTAGCAAAAATCCCTGCCCCCCCCATTGCCCAGCTGAGCCGCACAATCATCAGAGGCTTTTTTTTAATTTTTAAAAGGATTTTTTCTACAACCTCTTTGGCTGAAGAGGTTATAGAAAAAATGCTTTTCAAAGTAAAAACAAAGCCTCTGCTGATCAGGCAAGTCAGCTGGGATCATCAGAGACTTTAAAAGCATTTTTTAAACAACCTCCTCAGCCAAAGAGGTTGTAGAAAAATAGTTTTAAAAGTAAAAAAAAAAAAAAGTTGGCCACACCTACTCAGTCATATTACCCCCCCAAGCCACGCCCACAGAACCGGTAGTAACAAAATTTACATTTCATCACTGAGATCAACCCTGACTGCTCTTTAGAAGGCCAGATCCTGAAGATGAAACTCAAATACTTTGGCCACCTAATGAGAAGGAAGGACTCACTAGAGAAGAGCCCAATGCTGGGAAAGATTGAGGGCAAAAGAAGAAGGGGACGACAGAGAACGAGATGGCTGGATGGAGTCACTGAAGCAGTAGGCGTGTGCTTAAATGGACTCCAGAAGATGGTAGAGGACAGGAAGGCTTGGAGGAACGTTGTCCATGGGGTCGCGATGGGTCGGATACAACTTCGCAAATAACAACAAGAAGTTCTTATCCTTGCACTGAAGGAGAAGTCCATCCAGAAGCATGACTTGTGCCTGACATTTGTTTAGGTTCTCCAAAGGTGATATGGTAAATACAATTTAGGTAGGACTTTGCTGAATTGAATCATCTTCACAACAAAGACGATTAGGGGACTGGAGGGTAAAACATATGAAGAATGGTTGCAGGTATTGGGTATGACTAGTTTAGTAAAAAGAAGGACTGGGGTGACATGATATCTAAGGGGCTACCACAAAGAAGATGGGGGGCTCAGCCTTTTCTCCAAAGCACCTGAAGGGAGGACAAGAAGCAATGGATAAAAACTAATCAAGGAGAGATCCAACCAAGAATCAAGGATGAATTTCCTAACTGTAACAATTAATCAGTGGAATGGCTTGCCTTCAGAAGTTTGGGGGGGGGGGGGAGGCTACTTTCCTGGAGATTTTAAGATAACATTTGTCTGAAATGGTATGAACAAGGGGTTGGACCTCCAAGGTCCCTTCCAACTCTGTTATTCTGAGTCCTGTACAGGGGTAGGCTTCAAAAATTTTAGCAAGGGGTTCTCTGCCTGGTTGCTGAGTGGGCGTGGCCATGGTGGTTGTGGCCTAGTCAGCCTCCTGTACCACAGCAGGGTGTATGTGCGTTTTTGCCCTCCCTAGGCTCTGTAGGCTTTCCTTGAGCCTCCAGGAGGGCAAAACCAGCCTCCCAGTCTCCGGAGACCCTCTGGAGGCCAGAAATGGGTGTGTTTCCAGCCTTCCCAAACTTCCAGTAGGCCCGTTTTTTGCTCTCCCTGAGCGTCCGCATGCACCCTGCACTTACCTGCATCCAAAACAGGCCACGTAGGGACTCCTGTGAGGGGCGGGGTGGGCGGGGCCAGCCAGGAGTGGGATTTGGGGGTTCTCTGAACTGCACAGAATCTTAGCTAGAGGTTCTCCCAAACTCCTGTGAACCCCCAGCAGTCCACCCCTGGTCCTGTATGAGTTGTATAGCTTCATTTTTAATTTTTTTTCTGAGTATTTGAAGTATGTGTGAGAGATTTTACGTCTGCTGTTGCTCCCTGTCCCTGGCTCAGTTGATTTTAATATTTTTTTTTAGTAGTCTAAACGTCCTGAACCTGCCTACTTCTGCATCAAGGCCCTGCCTGTAGGCCCATTCACTGTTATGATGATTTTTTTAGAATAGACTTTTTCAGCAGGAGGAAATGTTTAAAGTGTGGCTTTTCGTAAAAATTGTTGTGGCTCCGTTACCTGAGCCTGTGTTATCGGCAGGAGAGGACTCCGAGAGTGAAGGAGAGGAGTTGGCAAGGCCTCCCTCTCCAGGACCCTCCTCTCTGGCAATGCCTTCGGTGTCCTCTGAAGGTCAAGAGATAGGCCCGGGGCCAAGTACGTCCACGCAGCCACAGGTGGACAGTAATGAGGAAGATGAGTCTTGGCTGGACCCTCGGCAGCATCACAGAGATAAGCGCATGCAACAGAGGAAGAGGCGTGCCAGGGATTAGGCTGAGTCATTGGACCACACCCCACAGGGTATAAAAGAGGGTGTGGTGGCCGGTTCAGCTCTGTGACAAGCAAAAAACGGATATCGGACGACCTTCTTTGTATTTACTGCACTTTGTTGATTATTGTGTATTGGCTTTGTTCTCGGATGAAGGGAGAAACTCCCCCCTCATGAGTAACCTCACTGGGTTGCTGCCAATTCTGATATCAGATAAACTGTTGTTGGCTGAGTTCTTTAACTGTTGCCTGTCTGTGGGGGTGCATGTGTGAGACGGGGACAGAACAAAAATGTTCCCTGGAACACCCTCAGTCTGTTGGAAATGTGGCGTTAAAGAAGGCACATATTTCCACCAATGGTGGACCTGTCGAGAGGCAATGAAATTTTGGAAGAATATTCAGAAGTGGCTTAATGAGATGTTGGGGCAGCGTATGCAATTGCGTCCTGAGGTATTTTTATTAGGGATAAGACCCGAAAATGTTAATAGAACGGCATGGTACCTGCTGCTACATATAACAACAGATGCAAGATTGGCATGGGCCCAATACTGGAAGATGGATGTTAGCCCACCCAAACAAGTAGTAATTGAGAAAATAATGAATCAGATCGGCTTACTATGATACTGAAAGGATGGGAGGACACAGATTACTATATATCTTGGAGTTAGTGGTATAATTGGATGTCAAATCGAGCTACAAATAAAGATATGGGATAAGCATGTCAATTGGTATATGTATAGATTTTTGTAGGCTACCCTATATATATAATGGGACAAGTTTATTTCCTTCTCGCGTTATGATGTAGACCGCTATAGATTTAATGTTTGTTGGATGTATAAGTTAAAATAAAATAATAATAAAAAAAACCCAAGCGTGCACAGCTTGTCTTGCACGAGCAGTGGTCACTCACGCTCTTGTGCAAAGCTCCACTTACATGAGCGCAACTGCCTGCTGTTTGTTCAAGTTGATCTGTGTGTGCTTGCACACTCACCTACCCTTTTCGTGGCCTGGTTCCGAATGGGCTATGGCCCTGTATTGAGCTGCAGCCCTGGGGTTAGGACCCCTGTTCTACATGCAGGGTTACCAGCCTGTTGTGGAATGATGAGTACAAAGCAGCATTCCTAAGTCAGTCAGAGACAGTTTATTGCGCAAGGTTCAGAGCCAGTTTTGTACATGAAGCTTTGAACAAGGAGAGAACTCTGTTACAACGGTTTTATACACTTTTAAGACAAAGGATTCTGTTAACTCAGCAGTTTATATGGTCATATACATTTGTTATATTTAATTGACATTTCCTAATTACTAAGTTTTACATTATCTTTGCCAAACAATCACAATTCTTCTGTAAATTACTGGAGCATAGATTCAAATTATCTTCTGTTGATAGACGACTTCTAGCTCATGTGGATACCCTTGACCTAACCAACCTTTAAACTGTATGTCATTAGAATGATCCTTTCTTCTGACAACTTAGAGGCCTCCTAAAAGTATCAAAAGGATTTTGGCTGAGTTTGTAATTTTTCCAACCGGATGCATTTTCTGCTTTTTAGAATAGAGTAAATAGAAAGTTATCCAGTGGTCATCTATCAGAGCCCTTCATTTACATTAAGCCTGTGGCTCTTACTCCCATCTCCAAGGTCATTCCCACATCCTTCCATCATCATTCAATCTTGGGCTTTTCACCTTCCCACAACATGAGCTCCGGGTACCCTGTTTTCAGTAAAGAAAAGTTCCCAAGACATGGAAATATTGTTTTCTAGAGCCTTCTTCTCACTGCCTCCCACCACATACCAGCTACATTTTTTTTATTAGCTCTGCTATATGATGGAAACTTGAATCAAATAATGACAATGGACCCCAGCCTCCTTCAAAACGCCGAGAGCCTGTAGGGGAACTAACAGAAGGCCATTGCTTTGAAGGAAGAATTTGGCTTTGTTGCATTTTTGATTGCTCTTTTTGACTGCTAATTACAACCCTGCCCTGATATTCCAGAGCAATCTTCTTTAGTTCTCTGACACCTGCCTGAGGAGGGCTGTTGAGACTGTTTCTTGTGTTTGTGGAAGAAGGCTACAGAATTGGCAAGTCAAATTGTGAGACAATTATCCACTGCTAAATATTCACCCGTGCATCAGGGAAACTGGCTTGTTAATAAGGAGAAAGGCTTCACTCTTTCTAATTTACTTTCAGTGGTTAATTACATCCAATTATTACACTGAGTAATAAATTACTACTTCCAATTATATTGCGGGTAGAGTTGAAACAGTTAGAAATGCAATTTGCACCATTGTTTATATCCTGGGCTTAAGTAATTTTACTTCCGAAATTATGTATGGTGTAGTTGGCGTTAAACAATGTTCAATGTCTTTAGAACACCCAAGTGTGACATTCTGGTTGAGGTTTTTTTCCCCCCTTTTGCTTATGTTTTGAGGTATTGCGAGAGGAAATGAATGTAGCTTTATTTAAAGCAATGTTTTTCCAATTTGCTGTACCCAGGAATCCATTTGCCACTTTCTTTCCAAGGGAACTCTCTGGGATCTATTTAACTCTAAGTAATCTACATTCAGAGTGGGAGGTCCTAAATTCATTGAAGATAAAGTTGTAGGAGGTACAGTTGTAATTTTATGGGAAGGGGTCAGAGGTGGGATTTAGCCGGTTCACTCAGGTTCGGGTAAACTGGTAGCGGCGATCGTAGGTGGACCTGCCCACCTGCCCCGGCTCCAAATTGTGCTATTTCGGCAGGTTTTCATGACCGGGCGCATGCACGGAAGGTGCGCGAGTGAGCGAAGCGTATGCGTGGAAGGCTGGGCGCATATGTGGACAGCGCACGCTGGAGTGGTGGGTTGCCCCCAATTCAGATCGGTAGTAAAACCTGCCAGAGGCCTTGCCCACCATCCCGGATGTCGTCATCAGCGATCTGCACATGCGCAGAAGCAAGGTGCGCACCTGAGCAAAGCGAGTGGTTGCAAACCAGTAGTAAAGGTAAGTAGAACCCACCCTTGGCATACGGGCAGGGCGAACTGGTAGTAAAGATAAGTGAAACCCACCCCTGGGAGGGGTAATGGTAGAAAGGAGATTATTGTGAATGAAAACTAATCCGTCTTGCATATAAATATGGTATTTACAGGTAATGCTTGACTTACAAATAGTTCATTTATTGTTACAATGGCACTGAAAAAAGTGACTTATGACTGTTTTTCAGACTCACAACCATTGCAGCATCCCCATGGTCACGAGATCAAAATTTGGATGCTTGGCAACTGGATCATATTTATGACGGTCACAGTATCCCGAGGTCATGTGATCACCTTTTGCGACCTTCTGACAAGCCAAGTCAACGAGGAAGCCAGATTCACTTAACAACCGGGTTACTAACTTAACGACTGCAGTGATTCACTTAACAAGTGTGGCAAAATAGGTCGTAAAGTGGGGCAAAATTCACTTAGCAACTATCTCAGTTAGCAACAGAAATTTTGGGCCCAATCAAGTTGAGGACGACGTTGAATTCAGGAGGATTAGAGTTGAAAAGTAGAGTACGTGTTTCCCAAATTCAATTTCCCAGGGGTGAAATCCAGCAGGTTCTGACAGGTTCTGGAGAACCAGTAGCGGAAATTTTCAGCAGTTCGGAGAACCAGCAAATACAACCTCTGGCTGGCCCCAGAGTGGGGTGGGAATGGAGATTTTGCAATATCCTTCCCCCAGGAGTGGGGAGGGAATGGGGATTTTGCAGTATCCTTCCCCCATGAGTGGGGAGGGAATGGGGATTTTGCAGTATCCTTCCCCCAGGAGTGGGGAGGGAATGGGGATTTTGCAGTATCCTTCCCCTGGAGTGGGGAGGGAATGGGGATTTTTATTTATTTATTTATTTATTTATTTATTTATTTATTTATTTATTTATTTATTTATTTAATTAATTAATTAATTAAATAAATTTCTATACCGCCCTTCTCCAAATAGGACTCAGGGCGGTGCACAGCCAAAGTAAAAACAGAGCATACAAAATTTAAAAAACAATATTAAAATAATTTAAATATTTTGGCTGTAAATTAAAACAACCCAATTTAAAACAATTTAAAATTTAAGTCAAGCCAGCCCAGCTAGTTGAAATAAATAAGTTTTCAGGGCCCGACGAAAAATCCGGAGGTCTGTTATTGTACGTAACTCTGGGGGAAGGTTGTTCCAGAGGGTGGGCGCCGTCACAGAGAAGGCTCTCCCCCTGGGGGTCGCCAGCCGACATTGTCTGGCGGACGGCACCCTGAGGAGGCCCACTCTGTGCGAGCGTACTGGCCGGTGGGAGGCTATTGGTGGCAGAAGGCGGTCTCGTAAGTACCCCGGCCCTAAGCCATGGAGCGCTTTAAAGGTGGTCACTAACACCTTGAAGCACACCCGGAAGACCACCGGGAGCCAGTGCAGCTCGCGCAGGAGAGGTGTCACATGGGAGCGCCTCGTCGCCCCCATAATCCCCTGCGCGGCTGCGTTCTGGACCAGCTGGAGCCTCCGGGTGCACCCCAGGGGGAGCCCCATGTAGAGAGCGTTGCAGTAGTCCAGGCGGGAAGTGACTAGTGCCTGAGTGACTGTGCGTAGAGAGTCCCGATCTAGAAAGGGACGCAACTGGCGTATCAGGCGAACCTGATAAAAAGCCCCCCTGGCCACGGCTGTCAAATGGTCTTCTAAAGACAGCTGTGCGTCCAGGAGGACGCCCAAGTTACGAGCCCTCTCCGTGGGAGCGAGTGATTCGCCCCCAATAGCCAGCGATGGCGTCAGCTGGCTATATCGGGACGCTGGAAGCCACAGCCACTCGGTCTTGGAGGGGTTGAGTCGGAGCCTGTTTCTCCCCATCCAGGCCCGCACGGCCTCCAGGCACTGGGACATCACTTCAAGGGCATCGTTGGGGTGGCCTGGGGTGGAGATGTACAGCTGGGTGTCATCCGCGTACTGATGGAACTCCACCCCGAAGCCACGGATGATCTCACCCAGCGGCTTTACATAAATGTTGAACAGAAGGGGCGAGAGGACCGACCCTTGTGGCACCCCACAAGCAAGGTGCCTCGGGGTCGACCGCTGCCCCCCCATCAACACAGATTGCAACCGGTCAGAGAGGTAGGAGGAGAACCACCGCAGAACGGTGCCCCCTACCCCCAACCCCGCCAACTGGTGCAACATGATACCATGGTCGATGGTATCAAAAGCCGCTGAGAGGTCTAACAGGACCAGGATAGAGGAACAACCCCTATCCCGAGCCCTCCAGAGATCATCCACCAACGCGACCAATGCCGTTTCCGTGCTGTGCCCAGACCGGAAGCCGGACTGGAGCGGGTCTAGATAGACAACTTCATCCAGGTACCGGGGAAGCTGTTGCGCTACCACACTCTCAACAACCTTCGCAACGAAGCGAAGGTTGGAGACTGGACGATAGTTAGCCAAAACAGCCGGATCCAGAGAGGGCTTCTTGAGGAGGGGCCTCACAACCACTTCTTTCAAAGCAGCCGGCAGGACCCCCTCACTCAAAGAAGCGTTAACAATCTTCTGGAGCCAGCCTCGTGTCACCTCCCGGGAAGCCAGTACCAACCAGGAGGGACACGGGTCCAATAAACATGTGGTTGCGTTCAGCCATCCCAGGACCCTGTCCATGTCCTCGGGAGCCACAGGATCGAACTCCCCCCAGATAACACTCTCAAGACCTGCCTCAGTCATCCCGTCCGGACATACCCAGTCAGAGGCCAGCCCTTCCTGAATCTGAGCGATTTTGTCATACAGATACTGCACAAAATCCTCAGCTCGGCCCTGCAAGGGGTCATCCCACGCTTCCAGATGGAGGAGGGAGCGGGTCACCCTAAACAGGGCGGCCGGGTGATTATCTGATGACGCGATAAGAGTGGCAAAATAGCTAGATTTCGCCGCTTTTATCGCCACTAGGTAGGTCTTAATATGAGACCTCACCAGTGTTCGGTCGGATTCAGAGCGGCTGGTCCTCCAACTACTCTCCAGGCGTCTTTTCCGGCGCTTCATCTCCCTGAGCTCCTCGGAGAACCAAGGAGCTAAGTGAGTTCGGTGCCAGGTCAGAGGCCGCAAAGGCACGACACGGTCCAAGGCCCCGGCAGCCGCATTATCCCAGGCGGCCACCAGGTCCTCAGCTGAGTCATGAGCCAGAGTCTCAGGAAATGGCCCAAGCTCCATCTGGAACCTATCAGGGTCCATCAGGCGCCTGGGGCGGAACCACCTGGTCAGTCCTGCCTCCCTGCGGCGGGGTGCAGCGGTTAGAAAGTCCAGCCGAAGGAGCGAGTGGTCAGACCATGACAAGGGTTCGATGACTATATCCCCTATATCAAGGCCACTCGACCACTGACCAGAGACAAAAACTAAGTCCAGAGTGTGTCCACCCATGTGAGTGGGGACATGAATTAACTGAGTAAGGTCCATGGCCATCATGGAAGCCATGAACTCTCGAGCCACCTCAGACGTTTCGCCGACAGATGGCAGGTTGAAATCCCCCATGACTAAAAGTCTGGGGGTACCAACCGCCACCTCAGCTATGACGTTGAGCAGCTCGAGCAGGGCCGTTGCCACGCGGCAGGGAGCCAGGTACATGATCAACAAGCCCATCTGTACTCCACGACCCCACTTCACAAAAAGGGACTCACATCCGGCTATCTGTGGAACAGTGGTCTCCCTCGGATCAAGACTTTCCTTTATAATAACCGCCACCCCCCCACCCCTGCCCTGAGCTCTCGGCTGATGGAATGCTCGGAAACCTGGTGGGCACATATCCACGAGGGGAACCCCCCCCCTCATGGCCCAACCAGGTCTCCGTAATACCAGCCAGGTCCGCTCCCCCCTCCTGAATAAGATCACAAATGAGGGGGGCTTTATTTACCACGGACCTGGCATTGCACGACAGCAGCCGAAGGCTCGGGCCCTGAGAGTCTGAACAGCCTGGGGTACGAGAAGGGCTATGGGGACCGGGGCGTGCCACCGCTCGAAGATAGTGAGTGCGCGCCCCCACCACATGATGCGGCCCCCTGCTCTCGCCGTATCTGCCCCTCCCACTCAACACATTGATAGAAAAGCCCTTGACAGAATGGACTCTGATGTCCCCCTTACCCCCGGAATCCGCACCCTCCGTGGCCCCACTAACAGCTGGGCCGGACCCCTCCCCCCGTGGGTTAACCCCCAAACCCACACAACCCTCCCGCCCTTTAAAATCCCTTAAAAATCTATCAAAAAGTTTCCCTAAAAAACCCTTAATCCCCTTTTTGCAGCATGCCACCTCTCGGGGTGCCAAAGCCCGTCATAAAGGTAGGCCCTTGATAAAGTGGAGGGCCACACCTGCGAGAGGGGGGAGTCTCGCAGAATAAGAAGTTCTGTTGGCGAATACATCTAATCAATCAATTAATTAATCAATCAATCAATCAGGGGAAAATCGACGGCCTGGGGGTAATCAAGATAGTCCAAAGTCTGGAAAGGGATGTTCAATCAATTCCAAGTCAGTAAACTCCACTGCTCTCTTACAGCAGTGGATGGAGTCTTAGGCCGCTTCGAGGCCAGATGTTAACACCAGCTGCCCTCTCACGAAAGCTGGGAAGGGCCAGAAACCGCAGTCATCGACCGGCACCATGAAAGACTTGAAATCCGAATATTTCCCTCTTACAATTGGGGGCATTGATGACAAACCACCAATCTACATGTTCACGGGCCCAGAGAAGACTCCGATAACTCTAGCGGCTGCACCTTAGGTGAGTAGGGAGGCAAATCGGAAGGCTATAGATGTCCATGTCCATGGGAGGCAGGTATCAAACAAGTATCGTATCATATTATTCAGAGGCATCTCCAGATGATAAGTGGCCTCCTGGAGGCTGACAGACCACGTAAGGCATAAAAGCCTGGCCCAAGGTCTTTTGCGACCATCAAACAACAATGTTTCTAGCTCACCCCCATCCAAGTAAGGGGGGGGGAGCCTCTGGAAGGACCAGGAGTGGGCCCCCTCCAGGTGGGCCTCCCATCCATAGCTGTAACCGGCAGTTCCAAGAAACAAACATTGATGGTCTGATTCAAATCATGGTCAGGATGCCCCTCGCTCTCCCTATTCAGGCTCCTGTCCCTTTCCGGCCTCTCTGATGTTATCTCTCCCAGCCCTCGTCCCAGTGTTAAAGCGAGTGTCAATCCCGACGATGCCAGCTCTTAATTTTGCAGTATCCTTCCCCCAGGAGTGGGGAGGGAATGGGGATTTTGCAGTATCCTTCCCCTGGAGTGGGGTGGGAATGGAGATTTTGCAGTATCCTTCCCCTGCCATGCCCACCAAGCCACACCCACCAAGCCATGCCATGCCCACAAAGCCACACACACAGAACCGGTAGCAAAAAAATTTGGATTTCACCACTACAATTTCCCATCATTATCTAGTTGGATAAGAAGACAACATGACTGAACCTTTGGAATTCCAATTAGCATAGACCAGTGTGAAGCATGGACTTCACTTCAGTGCTGGCCAGGTAATTCTGACAGCTGAAGTCCACACATCTGTAGAGGTAGTCCTTGATTTACCACCAATCATTTAGTGTCCAAAGTTACAACGGCTCTGAAAAAAAAAGTGACTTACACCTGGTCCTTAGACTTACAACTATTGCATTGTCCTTGTGGTCACATGATCAGAATACAGGGGCTTGGCAACTGGCATGTATTTTCAATGGTTGTAGCATGCGGGGATCATATGATCACCATTTAATACCTTCCTAGCTGGTTTCCACCAGCTGGATTCGCTTAGCAACTGCACGAGTCACTTATCAATTGCAGTGATATGCGTAACATCCATGGAAAAATGGTTGTAGAATTGGGGATTGCTCACTTAACAACTATCTTGATTAGCAACAGAAGTTTGGGTCCCAATTATGGTCATATGTCAAGGACCAGCTGTAAACGGCTGCGGTTTAAGCAACAGGCAATTTAGGACAGTGGTGAAATCCAATTTTTTTTTACTACTGGTTCTGTCGGTGTGGCTTGGTGGGAGTGGTGTGGCTTGGTGGATGTGGCAGGGAAAAAATACTGCAAAATCTCCATTCCCACCCCACTCCAGGAAAAGGATACTGCAAGATCTCCATTCCCACCCTACTCCTGGGGGAAGGATATTGCAAAACCTCCACTCCCACCCCACTCTGGGGCCAGCCAGAGGTGGTATTTGCCAGTTCTCTGAACTACTCAAAATTTCTGCTACCGGTTCTCCAGAACCTGTCAGAACCTGCTGGATTTCACCTAATTTAGGATTAAATGTTGAATTGAGTTATGGCTCTATTGGGTGGCTAGCTTTACTTCTGGTCAGACAAGACTTCTTAATTAGAGGGCCTGGCTCACTTCCACAGCTCTTGACTGCCATAAAGACAAGATATACAACATTTCATTGGAGATTCTCTTAGAGAGATAATGCATTTTTCTGGTTTGGAGTGGTGCTGGAAAATTGGACTGCTTTTGTATCAGTGCTTTTGTGGCCAATAAATAAATAAATAAATAAATAAATCTGCCCATAAATGCAATTTTTTCTCTCACTCTTTGATGCTTCTTCTACATTTATTACCACTTCTGCAAAACAGGAGGTCACCAAGGATTGCTGGATAGGAGAGATTAGGGGGAGACTGGGAAAGTAATCAGAAGAATATTAGTCATAAAGAACCAGGAGATAAACGAGAGAAGATTCTTTTTGTAACTTACCTCATAAACAGCAGCTCATTCTAGGCTGCAAAATCCACGGGAAGAAGAAATCTTGATTGTTTTAAAATACTTTGCCTTAAACGAATTCATTAATAAATGAGGTCTGGAACTTCTCATCATAGTTTCAAAGATTATACATCGTCCTCTAATCTTTGCATTAAAAACACCCTCTCAGAAGTCGGTGCAATTCTTGATTTCTGGAGTCTGCCTCAACTTTGAGTAGCGTGATTCTGAGATGCTCCATATTGGGGTATCACTAACGTGATGCTCATAGCACCACTAGATGGCACCCCTGATTTCCACATGCTATGACTCACAAGATGCTAACTATTAAAGTTGAGACCTCATGAAATGGTTCAGTTCTCACATCCCTGTGTTTTCACATCATGGGAAGCTCCTGAAAGTTTGGAGATTTTAATTTATTTTTAAATTCTTGCAACATGACACAAAAATCGTACAATGCTGCCCACTCCAGCTCAAAATTCAGAGTCAGCACTGATTACCGGTTCCTCGGGGCTCCAATAACTTGTCTGAGCTAATTCCATTTTAGCAGTTCAAATCAATTGGACACACCAGAGGGAGAGAATATATTTTTCTGAGGAGGGGTGTTGCATTTTTCTTCTCAAGCGCCATGTCAAATGCCAAGGATGAGTGCGGTCAAAATATTTCGTAGGCAGAAATAGTAGGTTGGAATATTCAGGGTTTTGTTTTTTTCCCCTTTTCTTTTAGTCTCTTTTCTTTATTTAGATTTGTTTCCCCCGGTTTTATTTATTAGATTTTTATCCCATCTTTATTATGTTTGTTTGAACACACTTCATTCATTCATTCATTCATTCATTCATTCATTCATTCAATTTATATGCCGCCCCTCTCCAAAGACCCAGGGCGGCTCACAATACACTCAAAAAATCACTATAAAAATACTTAAAAATTAAAAACATTAAAAATATTAAAACCCATTCATACCATTCATGGCCGGATCTCTTCAGATCACAAGAGCGAGATCAACGGCCCCAGGCCTGCCAGAAAAGCCAGGTCTTCACTGCTTTTCGGAAGGCTAATAGGGTGGGGATGGTCCGGACCTCAGGAGGTAACTGGTTCCAGAGAGCTGGGGCAGCCACAGAGAAGGCCCTCCTCCACGGGCCCGCCAGCCGGCATTGTTTAGCTGACGGGACGCGGAGGAGACCAACTCTGTGGAATCTTACCGGTCACTGGGAGCTATGCGGTAGAAGGCGGTCTCGAAGATACCCTGGCCCTGAGCCATGTAGGTCTTTTAAATATTTTTTTTTCTTTCTAAGAGTGTTTTGGTGGTGCAGTGGCTGGAATACAGCATTGCAGCTAATTCTGCTGACTGCTAGCAATTCGATTCTGACCAGCTTAAGGTTGACTCAGCCTTCCATCCTTCCGAAGTGGGTAAAATGAGGACCCAGATTGTTGTGGGCAATAGGCTGACTCTGTAAACCACTTAGAGAGGCTGTAAAAGCACTGTGAAGTCTAAGTGTTATTGCTATTGCTATTTCTCCCCCCCCATAAAAAAAGCCAAAACCCCTGTGGGGTGGGTAGGGCAGAGAGAGAGAGAGAGAGAGAGAGAGAGAGAGAGAGAGAGAGAGAGAGAGAGAGAGAGAGAGAGAGAGAGAGAGAGAGAGAGAGAGAGAGAGAGGGAGGAAGAGGGAGAGAGAGAGAGTCTAAGACAGAACTAGAACTCACACTCTTCTCAGTTTATAGGCCAACATCTCCATCATTACATCAAACTAAAGTAATTTCAGGGGTGAAATCCAGCAAGTTCTAACAGGTTCTGGAGAACCGGTAGCGGAAATTTTTGAGTAGTTCAGAGACCTGGCTGGCCCCAGAGTGGGGTGGGAATGGAGATTTTGCAGTATCCTTCCCCTGGAGTGGGATGGGAATGGAGATTTTGCAATATCCTTCCCCTGCCACACCCACCAAGCCATGCCCACAGAACCGGTAGGGAAAAATTTTGGATTTCACCCCTGAGTAATTTCTTCCTAAGAACTTTTGAAATTATATTGAGGACACCATGAGAATAGAACAAGGCCATATATGGTGATGACGAGCGTAGCTTGCTTTCTTAACAGAATCTAGTAGAAAATAGGGTGTTAAAAACTTGTGGTTGTAATGTTGTTATCTTCTACTGTGCTAAAGAGAGTCGGAAGTTGGTGCCTTTTTCTTTCCTTTTCCCTCGTTACACCATTTCCCCCCCCCCCATTTCCCTCCCCCTCCTCCTAGCTTACTATTACTTTTTTGAATTTCTCTTTGTATTTTATATTTTGATAAACCAATTAAAAAGTTGCAAAAAAAAAAAAAAGAAAAGAAAAGAAAAGAAAAGAAGGTGTTAAGCAATCAAATTACATCACACAAATCTACTTTCCCAGGGAAAATAAATAGCTGGCACAACCGTAGAGAAATTTAGGCATAAAAGATGAAGACTCAAATACTTGGAGACAATGTTGGGAAAGCAAGGCCACTAACGCCTAGTAAAGTAACAACCAACAGTAACATGTTCAAGTAACACAGCCGTTGTAGTAGCTCATTAAACTATACTCTTTGTAGGGATGACCTCATTAAACTCAAAATGCTGTATCCCAGGGGTATCAAACTCAATTTCATTGAGGGCCACATTAGGGTTGTGTTTGACCTTGGGGGGCTGGGGTGGGCATGGCCAACTTGACATCACTCATGTTGGGGGCACCTGTGGTGGCCCGAGTGCTCTGACAGCAAAAACAGGCTCCCAAGCTCCATTTTCAGCTGCGACCGCCATCTACAACCCTCTGCCAGTGAAAACGGATCTCGGGAGGACCGCATGCCGCAATCCTGAGCTCTGTTTTTACTGGCAGAGGCACTGAAGGCTGGTCCTTCGCTGTTTCCAGCGCAGACCCATGGCCAGATCTAAGCACCATTGTAGGCTGGATCTGGCCTCCGGGCCTTGAGTTTGATATCCCTGCTGTATCCCAGTGAGGTGCACCGTCTAATTTGCACAGCGATGGCAACTCTTCCCTTTTAGATTTTTGCTTCAGCTGCCTCCGGTACCGAATCTAAATAATTTGTGCTTCAATGAAAGAGTGTGTCTGATCCCCATTATGAAGGAGCTTTAGGGAGAAATCTGTCTTACAAGAGCAATATATGCAGAGAACATGACCATAGAGTGAATATGGATCATACAATCCTTCCCTTCAGTGACAATAGTTGTTTTTGGGTGCCTAAATCCTGCTTTTGTTCTAAAACTTATAATGCATCCTTCTGCGTGTTTCTTCAAGCGCCAGGACTTCAGAGCACGGTTATCAAATGACAACAGTAAGAATTCCATGTCTTCTGGAGGCCTCAGAAGCCAGTTAAGAAACTCAAATAAAAGGGTGTCAGCCAGACTCCTAATGGTATTGCGTTAATCTTTGGTTGCTGTTTAGCAGTGATAGAAGGCAGCTATAGGGCCACCGTAGTGAGCTTCAGATGTCGTATCCAGGCACCCTGAACCTTCCAGCAAGATCCCATCTTAATCCAGAGCGGAGCTCAATTCTTCGCCTAAGCTATCTGTTTATCACCAGGCTGATAATGTCCTGAGGACTGCTGGAAGATCAAACAGAAGATCCAATCAGGAACATTTCTGGATGTTTGCGCTCGTTGGATAAACACTTTGGAACAAGAACCCAACATCTGGGGATTTCTCACTATTCAATTGCAAGACAGATCTCCTCGTAGAATAGGAGGGCATTTCAAAAATCAACCTTATCCAAATGGTCTGCTTATTATTGCAAAATCAGTATAAAATTCAAATGAATCCACGCTTATTCAGACTATTGAGAAGGCCTCCTGAGATTTGGTATTCTTGCTGGGGGAAACATGTTCTCAGAGCCATCCTTTATTTATAAAGCAGTACTGAATATTGTACTCACCAGGATGAAAAAATATTTAATTTAGCTTTTGGGTTGAGAGGGAAATAAGTGTGAGAACTTGTAAAAATGTTAGTTGATTATTAACCAGGTTTGAGATGAAAATGGTTTTTAGAAATATATGAGCAGGCCTTACGTCTAGTAAGTTTTCTAAGAATAAGAAGTCTTATTGTGGACAATATCACAAACATAGAAATATTTATTTTTATTTATTTTATTTATTTAGTTTGTCAAACATGTACGAGATAACAGGAATAAATATCAACATTATTATTATTATTATTATTATTATTAGTATTATTATTATTAGTATTAGTATTATTTAAACTTTAGTGAGATTCACAGCCTTTGAGGTTGGTTAATAGCTCAGCAGCTCCAGTCCTAACCAAGGACCTAGGAACTGTTAAGGTATCGTCGGAGGATGTAAGCTGTTCTGAGTAAGGTGGTTTTTTGTAGAGTCAAAATGTTCAAGTCCGGTGAATTTAGAATTTCTAAATAGCGGGGTAGCCCTTTGGGTATTGCTCCAAGGGCTCCAATTATAATCGGGACAACACACGATTTCTTTTTCCACAGTCGCTCAACTTCAATTTGCAAGTCCCGGTACTTTGTGATTTTTTCTTGCTGCTTATCTTCAATCCGTGCATCACCAGGTATTGCAATGTCAATGAATCATACTTTTTTCTTTTCAACTATTGTTATGTCAGGTGTGTTGTGGACCAAGTGTCTGTCAGTCTGAATCCTGAAGTCCCACAAGATCTTGAGTTTCTCATTCTCTAAAACTTTCTCAACCTGATGTTCCCAGTGGGTTTTGCTATACGCAAATTCAAACTTCTGGTACAATTTCCAGTGAATGATCTTAGCAACGTGGTCATGGCGTTGTAGGTAGTCAGTTTGTGAAATTTTGCTGCACCCACTGATCAGGTGGTCGACTGTCTCATCTTTCTCATTACAGAGGCGGCATTTGCTTTTGGTGGTAACATGTTGAATTTTTGCCTTCATGCAGTTTGTGGCTTGTTCTTGAGCTGCCAAAATAAAGCTTTCTGTTTCTTTTTTCAGTACTCCTGATCTTAACCAGTTCCAAGTTAGTTTCTGGTCAGCTTTGCCTTCAATACTTTTCAGATATTGGTCATGCAGAGCTTTGCTTTTCCAATTTTCAGCTCACTGCTCAATTACTTCTTTCTTATATTCTGCTTTTGTTTTAGTTGTTTTTAAAAGGCCTCCTTTATTTACTTCCTTAATCATTGGTTCTTCACTTTTCTGGATGTAATCATTCAAGCTGCGTTTTTCTTCTCCCACAGTCTGCTTTACTTGTAGGAGTCCTCGACCACCCTCTGCTCTTGGTAAATATAATTGGTCAACATCACTTTTGGGGTGCAAGGCATGATTCATTGTCATAAGCTTCCTTGTTTTTCTGTCCAAGCTGTCTAACTCCATCTGGGTCCTATTATTATTATTATTATTATTATTATTATTATTATTATTATTATTATTATTATTAACAAGAACAACAACTTTATTGTCATTGTATGTGTATACACAGTATACTCATACAATGAAATTCACTTAACACCCAAAGACCAGGTCCAACACATATAACAATCCCCAAACACACTCCCACCCACCACAATTCCCCATCCCTAACCACCCAAACATCCATACAACAGACCAAGTAATACAGGAAATGGGTACAAATAAATGGGGACAGTAGGACAGGGATGGTAGGCACATTGGTGCGCTTATGCACGCCCTTATAGACCTCTTAGGAATGGTCAACAGTAGACAGTTTAAGGTTAAAGTTATGGGGGGTTGAGGATGTAACAACAGAGTCAGATAGAGTATTCCAGGCATTAACCACTCTGTTGCTGAAGTCATATTTTCTGCAATCGAGTTTGGAGCAAGACTTGGAAACTTTTTTTAAAAAAAACCCCAACATTTATTGCTCCTTTCAAACTTCTAAAATTTTCACCAAGTTAAAGGAACTTGAATGATCTAGAGCAGGGATATTAAACTCGCGGCCCGCGGGCTGGATGTGTCACACGCTGGCCTGCCCATGCCTGATTTAGCGAAGGGGGAAAAAGTCGCAATATGTCACGTGAAGGCTCTATGACGACGGGAGTTTGACACCCCGATCTAGGGTAGAAGATCTCTATGGTTTGAAGTTGAAGCAGATGCCTTAATCCATAAGTACCAATTTATTGACTTTTTTTTTTAAATCAAACAATCAATCACCATTTTTCAATGTGTGTTTCTAAACAAATTCTAAACAATTTGTTTATTGCTGAAAAAGGTTTAGTACAAAAACATATGAGAATGTGTGGGAAATACCCAGATTGTAACAAGGGTTCAGGATAGAGAATGTATAACTTATATGTGTAGGTGTATAGAAAATGTGTCACCACCTATAGCATGGTCCATGCTAAAGGAAGGTAAATATATATATTTATATATTTATATTATATTCAAAATACTGAATACAGGAACTCCTAATTAAGCTATCACAATTAGGACTGACAACTCAGTTGTTCAGCGAAGCAGTTGCTAAGTGAAACCTCACAATTTTACAATTGTACTTCAGCTTTCCTTTGCTTTATAGACTTGTGATGGTGTAGCACAGGGATATCAAACTTGCGTCATCATGGCGTCGTTTTCCCCTTCGCTAAATGGGGTGGGCATGGCCAGCGTATGATGCATCTGGCCTGAGGCTGCGAGTTTGACACTTCTGGTGTAGGAGAAGGACTGGCAGAATCAGGGTGAGGAATTAAAAGAGGGATCAGTTTAGAATCCATACCAGAGGTGAGTTGCAGCAGGTTCTGACCAGTTCTGGAGAACCGGTAGTGGAAATTTTGAATAGTTCAGAGAACCAGTAGTAAAAATTCTGACTGGCTCCACCCCCATCTATTCTCTGCTTCCCAAGTCCCAGCTGATCAGGAGGAAATGGGGATTTTGCAGTAACCTTCCCCTGGATTGGGGAGGGAATGGAGATTTTACAGTATCGTTCCCCTGCCACGCCCACCAAGCCACGCCCACCAAGCCATGCCATGCCATGCCATGCCCACCAAGCCACACCCACAGAACCGGTAGTAATTTTTTTTGAAACCCACCACTGATACATACATACATACCCACAAGATAGCCAAGTCCAAACGCCCTTGAATTCCGTTCACCCTTATCTAACTCTAACCAGATGCTGACTGTTGGCTGAGAAGATTCCTATGCTAATGTCAGGCATGAAAGGTCAAAATGCATTCAAAATTCTTTCTCTGTCAAAATGCATTCAAAAGATAATGGACAGCTGCCTATGGATCAGTGGTGGGTTTCAAATTTTTTTACTACCTGTTCTGTGGGTGTGGCTTGGTGGGCGTGGCATGGCTTGGTGGGCATGGCAGGGGAAGGATACTGTAAAATCTCCATTCCCACCCCACTCCAGGGGAAGGTTACTGCAAAATCCCCATTTCCTCCTGATCAGCTGGGACTTGGAAGGCAGAGAATAGATGGGGGTGGAGCCAGTCAGAATTTTTACTACCGGTTCTCTGAACTACTCAAAATTTCTGCTTCCGGTTCTCCAGAACTGGTCAGAACCTGCTGAAACCCACCTCTGCTATGGATCCATAGGTTTAACTCCAAATTTATACTAGAATGCTGAAAGCTATATTGTAGGAAGCAGTAATAACAGCTGCTGGCTATGCTATATCTATTATGCAATAACTAGCTGGCTATATTTTTCATGCAGGGAACTTAATAACAAATGAATGGGTTTCTATTTTTAATAAGGCTCACATTCATTTTAAAAATTAAAAGATTGTTCTGCGCTTGCCATGCTAGTTACTATTTCATTAGCATGAAGAACTCTGAACATTTCCCCCCCCTTAAAAATGGATGAAGAATCAGTCCCCAAGGCACCACTGCTTTTCAGCAATTTTAATAAACTGTATTGCTTTTAACTTTCTGCACTGTCTGGAGTTTGTTTAAGGAAGAGTTGCTTCCAAATGGGGCCAGTATATAAACATCAGGATCAAGGAACCAGTATTCTCTGAATAGTTTGAACTACTGATCACAGAATCCTTTGCTACTTGCCCTAGACCAGGGGTATAAAACTCGATTTCATTGAGGGCCGCATCAGGACTGTAGTTGACCTTAGGGGGGCCTGGGGGCATGGCCCACTGGGTGGGCGTGGCCAGCTTGAAGCCACTCCTCAAACTGCTGGCATGTTTCCTCTTTGCATTGGGTAGACCGGACCGAATCACATGGTCATTAGGCAAATCTGGCCTCCTGGAAAAGTCGCAAAATGGCGATCACATGACCCTGGGATGCTACAGCTCTTGTAAATTGTCTTGTCACCTTGTCAAGGATCTAGGAATACTCACTTCAAAAGATCTAAGTCCCAGAGCTCACTGTAACATCATTATAAAGGCATTAAGAGTTGTCAATCTTATTTTACAAAGTTTTCTCTCTGGTAATGCTATACTTCAAACTAGGATATATAAAACCTTTGCCAGACCTATACTTGAATATTGTTCACCTGCCTGGAACCCTCACTGTATTTCAGACACCAATCCATTACAGAGGGTCCAGAGATATTTTACTAGAAGAGTACTCAAATCTTCTGCTCGAAATAAAATTCCCTTTACCACCAGGCTTGAAATTTTAGATCTGGATAGCCTCGAACTATGCCATCCACGTTCCGACCTATGCTTAGTTCATAAGATTATTTACCAAAACGTCCTACCTGTATATGACTATTTTAATTTCAACCGTAATAACACAAGGACTATCAATAGATTCAAACTCAATGTAATTCGATCAGGCAACTCAGCTTGGCTCATCAGAGGCATTTAAAAGAAAAAAAGCCTTTTTTTCTTTTAAATGCCTCTGACGATCCAAGCTAAGTTGCCTGATCAGCAGAAGCTTTTTTTCTTTTAAACGTCTCTGATGAGCCAAGCTGAGTTGCCTGATTGGCAGAGGCATTTAAAAGAAAAAAAGCCTCTTCCGATCAGGCAACTCAGCTGGGATTGTCAGAGCCTTTTGAAAGCATTTTTTTTACAACCTCTTTGCTAAAGAGGTTGTAGAAAAAATGGTTTTAAAAGTAAAACAAAAAACAAAAAAAAAATTGGCCACGTCCATCCAGTCACATTACCCCCCCTCCCCACCAAGCCATGCCCACAGAACCGGTAGTAACAAATTTTAGATTTCACCACTGCCCCATACCTTTTACCTTAAACTGTCTACCGTGGACCTTTCATGTTTCTTAAGAGGTCATAAGTGCATAAGCGTGCAAAGCACACCAGCGTGCCTCCCGTCCCTATCCTACTGTCCCCATTTATATGTAATCATTCTATGTGTTTATGGCAATGTTTTGCCGATTTATGTCCTTTTATTTGTGCCAATTTTTTTCTCATGTGTCCGTGTTTATGTCTAAACTGTTACTTGTTTCCTTGTACTTGATGACAAATACATATATACATACATACATACATATATACATACATACATACATACTGTAGATGCTGGTTGTCCAGAGCACAAATTCTGATCACGCAACTGCAGAGATGCTCCGATGGCTGTAAGTGATGTAACTATATTTTGAGAAAGGAAGAATTCTCCTTCAGAAAAGGCTTCAAATTTCTGGCAGCTTGACAGCCGATGACAACTGCTTCTAGGAGTCAAGTGCGGACTTTGGCAATGTCCTTGGCTCGGGGAAAGCTTTAAAGCCTGTGTGTAAAAGTAAAAACCTAGTTTTCTCTAAGCCAAATACCTTGCCTAGGACAAAGAACTGGTTGAGAATGAGAAATGATTTAAACAGAATTGCTTCAAGATAAACTGCTGTTACATAAAAGATAGTGAGCCAGAGAGTCTCTTGCTATCCTTATCACGCATCAGGGAACCTTGCAATAGCAGTATTTTTTTCAATTTGTTTTTGTAGACAGGCAATATTTCTGGAATTCAACTCCTGCCTTCTCAGTATTACGCACTCAGTTTGTAGATTTACAACCAAGTTAGTTACCACGTTGGTCATAATAACTCAATCGTCTATCTTACTGCGGAGGTTTCCCTCCAAGTCAAGGAATCTAAGGAGCTACTATTCTGAGCATCCTACGTGCAGACTTCAATTCCCAGAATTTTTAGCAATGCCCAAGCAAACTGAGGAATTCTGGGAGCTGAAGATTACAAATGCAAAGACTGCATGAGAAATATTAACCCAAATTACTTTTCAGGGTGGCCAGCAGGAGAAACGGACAGAGCTCCTAGCAGGACTGAACTATTGTTCTAATTTTAGGAGGTGGCGTTTGAGGATAAATTTACGACTTGCAAATGCACCCATCTTACTTTTCTTCACCTGCAGAAAAAAGGTGCACAGAGAAAAGCATAAAAAAAAGTGCACAGAGAAAATGGGGTCGACCTATTCTCCAAAGCACCTGAAGGCAGGACAAGAAGCAATGGATGGAAACTAATCAAGGAGAGGACCAGCCTAGAACTAAGGAGAAATTCCGGGACAATAAAAACAATTAATCAGTGGAATAGCTTGCTTCCAAGAATTGTGGATATTCCATCCATGGAGGTTTTTAAGAAAAGATTGGCTAGCCATTTTCCTGAATGATGTAGGGCAGTGATGGCGAATCTTTTCGGCACCGAGTGCCCAAACTGGAATGTGCATGCATGTGAATCAGTGGTGGGTTTCAAAATTTTTTATTACCGGTTTTGTGGGTGTGGCTTGGTGGGTGTGGCATGGCTTGGTGGGTGTGGCTTGGTGGGCGTGGCAGGGGAAGGATACTGTAACATCTCCATTCCCACCCCACTCCAGGGGAAGGTTGCTGCAAAATCCCCATTTCCTCCTGATCAGCAGAGGCAGAGAATAGATGTGGGCGAGGCCAGTCAGGATTTTTACTACTGGTTCTTCGAACCACTCAAAATTTCCGATACCGGTTCTCCAGAACTGGTCAGAACCTGCTGAAACCCACCTCTGATATGCATGCAAGTGTGTGCGCTGGAGCATCGGAAACCTGAAAACTAACTGGCCAGCGCTTGCATGCCTGTTTTTTTGCTGTTTTGGGGCCATTTTCCAGGCCTTTTTCCAGCCATTTTTCTGGCCAAAAATGGCCTGAAAATGGTCCCCAAAAGGCCCGGAAATGACCCCAAAAGGCCCTGGTTTTTAGCCATTTTCAGGCCATTTTCCAGCACTCCGGTGCCTGCATAGACCAGGAGAGCAGCTGGCTACGATGTGTGTACCCACAGAGAGGGGCTCTGCGTGCCACCTCTGGCACCTGTGCCATAAGTTCGCCATCGTGGATGTAGGGACTCCTACTGGGGCAAAGGATTGAACTAATCCCTTCCAATCTGTTATTCCAGCTCTTTGCATCAGTTAGTACTCCATCGCTCTGCTATGAAGCTCAACAGATCATAATGTAAGGAGAGATGCCTGGAGATGGGTAGTGTACAAATAAATTGATTAATTAATTAAGGAGAGTCCAGATAGATTAGATGAAAGACCAACTCATCCAGTCCTTTACATCACACATTGGCCAACCAGATCCATTCAATAAGCTTACAGTCTGGAACAGGGTACTAGATTTCTTGCATTGTAAATCCTTGGAGGTCAGCTTAATGGTCTGCTCCTGAGACAAGTAGCCATTGTTGATGCCATCTTCCAAGATGGATGAAGAATGTCTAAATCAGTGCCCATCACACATCTGATGGTGGTGCAGAAAGTTAGCACCCACCCCACTCCTAGAAGAAGGAAATATTTTGAGAAATATTAAAAAGGCAGAATGTTATATTTCTTCCCTAAAGGAGGATTGGAGAACATGCTCTTGGAGACAGAAAGCAGCCCCTATCTTTCTTAATAGCCCTCAGCAGATGTCAGCACTTAAGAGATAAAGAGCTTATTGAAAACTAGATAGCCGTATTCATAAGCAAATACCCTCACTCAAGATCCAAACCAGGACAAAGCCATTAAGCCATAATAAGAATTACCCAACACCATTTCAGAGCACAAGCCTCTTCATTGCATGATCTCAGCAGCCCAAACTTCAACCGAACCTGGGAGCTCAGACAACCTACAGAGCCAGCTATGACCCTGACATAACCCCTACATGGCCCCATGGGAGCCTGACAACAGCCAATAGAATACATATAGCCTGACTAGGTGGCTCAGTGGCTAAGAAACTGAGCTTGTCGATTAGAAAGGTAGGCAGTTGGGCAGTTCAAGTCCCCAGTATTGGTCTCCTGTGTGAGGAGGGGTTTGGATTTGATGACCTCCAAGGTCCCTTCCAACTCTGTTACGGTTACATGTTCTTGCACAGGAACAGGAAGCTCAAGTGCAAAGCCCAAGAGAAGGTATAAAACCCCCTCACTCTCAACTCCATTTTGTCAGCTGCCCAGAATCACATGTTGTTCTGCTTCATCATTAAACCACCTTTCCAATCAGCCTCCATGTTTCCAGTGTCTTTCTCCAGGCTTGGAACTGAACCAGATGGATATTTCTTCCAACAGTGGTAAACCCCACAGATTAACAGGTCATGATTATTTTCCATCAGCTGCAACAAAGAAAGATGATTTCAGGAAGTCTTTTGTTCTTCAGCGTTGTTACTAGCTTTGCTTCTGCAGAACCACAATAAATAAATAAATAAAAAAAATCACTTAGCCTCTTCAAGTTTTATTTCCCGGTTTGATCTATCCATCTAAAACTAGGAACCATTCAATAGAAACCCACTCTTCCTCCGTTCTTGCTCTGCAGAAAAGCATAGCTAATCAATAGCTTAGAAATCTGTTTTTGTCCTTCAGATGTTTCTTTAAAATCTCCAATGTTTTCCCTTAATAGCTGTGTAGCATTAACTTCCCAGTCATCTTCAGAGGATCGGGAAGAAACTGCCAGTAAAGGAAGATTTAGCTTTCCCGTAGGCAAAATTTAACCTCTCCCCCCCTTAACAGTTACACTTGAACACCGGGGCATCTTTTGGAAATCCAAAAAAAGCTCAGTCAAGCTGCCACTTGGATTAAGAGCGTAGTGCAGGTTGCATTTGCCAAGATGTCTCTTATTGGCAAGGCAAGGCAAGGCAAGGCAAGGCAATCCAATCAATTCAATTTCTTTGTTGTTTTTCAGGATCCTGCCTCTCCCCATCAATGTTGTAACCCAGAGGTGTCAAACTTTATTTCATTGAGGGCCGGATCAGCATTGTGGTTGTCTTCTGGGAGCTGGGGAGGGGGAGGAGTGGCATGGCCAGGGTGGTCACAGCTGCCCGGGGGTGTGGCCTGCTTGACATCGCTCATGTGGGTAATGTCTGTGGGGGCCGGGCGGGGTTGGGGAAGGAATCGTCTTTTTGTTTTGAGAACTGTTCACTTTTCTGTCGGACACCTGCATCAGTGGTTCTTGGGTCTCACAGTCTGTCTCTGGTGCATCTTCATTCTTGCTCCCTTTCTCTCCCCCCACTCCCAGTTTTTTGGCAAGTTGAATAACAATAAGACCTAATTGTTTCAAAAGTGGTTCAACCTTGACATAAGGACCTAAAAACCTGGTTCTTTGACCATGCCTGGGCCTCCAAACAGGAGTGGGCTGCTGGGGGTTCATAGGGGTTCAAGAGAATCTCTAGCTAAGATTCTGGGCGGTTCAGATAACCCCAAATCCCACTCCTGGATGGCCCCACCCACCCCTCCCCTCCCCTCCCAGGAGTCCCCACGCAGCCTCTTTTGGATGCAGGTAAGTGCAAGGTGCACACAGAGGGTGAAAAACGGGCCTACCAGAAATTTGAGAAGGCCGGAAATGGGCCCATTTCTGGCCTCCAGAGGGTCTCTGGAGCCTGGGGGACAGTTTTCTCCCTCCTGGAGGCTCGAGGAAAGCCTCTGGAGCCCAGGGACGGCAAAAAGCCCCCCCGCCACCGTGGTGCAGGAGGCCAACTAGACCACGCCCACCATGGCCACACCCACCTAGTAACTTGGCAGAGAACCTGCCTCCAAGTATACAAAGGACCTGTTATATTTGGGGTTATATTAGGGGTTATTTAAAATTTTGTAATGTTTTTAATTGTTTCTACTTTCTTTTAATTCTGTGTGCCTCCCAGAGTCGCATGTTGAAATGGAAAGCCTTATAAACCAAAAATAAATACATAAATAAGCAAGCAAACAAATATATCCCTTTATCACCTTCAACTTCCTTGGAGATCATCTTTTAAATCTAGAGGGTCAAAATATTTGGGAAAAAGGCACAAGTACATTTCAGACCAAATGAAAGTCAGGGTATGCATATTTTAAGCACCTTGATAGCATGCTTGTGTGAATATTTAATGAAGATATTCACGGGATGATTTTTAAAATTGGTCTTTGTAGGGAATTAAATCATACTAAACAACGGCAATAAAACAAAAAAAAAATATTGAACACAGCAAGAGAGGGAGATCAAGAAAACCTTTGTAATGACTGAAAATCATGCTTGGGATTTTAAAAATAAGGTTAAAACATTATAAGTCTCCACGCACCTGCAAGATGAGTGAAATTTAAAAAGCGAATGGAGAAAGATGGAGAAAATATTACCATATTTTTTGGAGTATAAGACGCACCTTAGTTTTTGGGGAGGCAAATAAGAAAAAAGCTGATTGGGGGTGGATCAGCCTCCCGGAATATCCCCAATTAGCTCTTCCCAGAGTTGAACTTTAGCAACAGGTTCGCTGGTTGTGAGCTCTGGGCCTTGCTTTTTCCCCCAGCCTCTCAAACCTCCATTTCAGAGGCTTTTTTTTCAGCCTCCCAAACAGAGGTTTCAGAGGCTTTTTCAGCCTCCCAAACAGAGGGTTCAGCGGCTTTTTTTCAGCCTCTCAAACAGAGGTTTCAGAGGCTTTTTTCAGCCTCTCAAACGGAGGGTTCAGAGGCTTTTTTCAGCCTCTCAAACCTCTGTTTCAAAGGCTAGGCGGGGCTACATTCGGACTATAAGACGCACCCAGATTTTCACCCTCTTTTTGGGGGTAAAAAGGTGTGTCTTATACTCCAAAAAGTATGGTATTTGGTACCCGCTTTCTTTTAAGGAGTTGGCTTATGTGTCTCTGGGACACGGCAGCAAGTGCCACTGTTTTCATTTGACTGGATGTAATTTTTAATGGTTGTCATGGTGAGATCCTTAACAGAATAATAAATTAAAGCCAGGAGCAATCTTTTTGGTATTCATTTGATTAAATTCCCACACAGTGAAATGATCTCTTACTGCTGCCATCACATGAAAACCCATCAGACAGATGAGCAAAGGGTTAAATTGAAAGAAAGGTTCAATTTTGTGGCAAGTTAAAAGCTCTTTAACTCACTGCTTTCAATTAAGGTGCTTTGCCTACCAGCAGGTATCTCCATCAAGTTCTGTAGGGAATGTCAGTAAACCTATTGTTCAAAGGGCTGCATGGCGGGACCCTCATTGTTAGAATTTTAAATAATTACATAGCCATCCCAGCAAGGATAGCAAGGTTTTTTTAAAAAAATCCGAAACACAGATCCAGGCAACTCTTTGTTTTAGGATTGTTGAGAGAGTTCTCAAAATTGACTTGTTAGGAGTTTTCCCGTACATCTCTCAAAGTCACTATTGACCTCACCAATCAAACTAACTCACGACTTATTTAAAATACAGTCTGAGAGACAAACTGCAACAGACAAGTTCAATCTGCCCTAAACCATAATTTGCAAAGATCAGATGTAGTGTCTTTTGTCCATCCAGCCACATCTCTTTAAGGAAGAGAAGGAACTTTAAGTGGATCAGTCTGTGGTGGGAATGAGTGGTGGGTTGCCCCTGGTTCGGTCCGGTTCTTGCGAACTGGTAGTAAAACTGGGGGGAAGGTCCGCCCACCCACCTGGATGTCATCATAGACGATCTGCGCATGTGCAGAAGCTCGGCGCATGTGCGATCCCATTGTAAACCAGTAGTAAAGGTAAGTAGAACCCACCCCTGGTGGGAATCCATAATCTTAGCATTCGAGGATTTGGCAGGGTTCAGGTGATGCTCTAGCCAAGGATCGCCGAGGTTCAGTGAATCCCCAAATGACGCCCCTGGCTGGCCATGCCCACCCCTCCCCTCCTAGGAGTCTCCACACACCCTGTTCATCATTCCAGGTAAGTGCAGGGACTGCATGGAGGGTCTGGGAGGGCAAAAAATGGGCCTACTGGAGGTTCTGGAAGTCTGGAAACAGGCTTGTTTCCGGTCTCCGGAGGGCCTCTGGATCCCGGGGGAAGCAGTTTTCGCTATCCTGGAGGCTCGAGGAAAGCCTCCGGAACCTGGGGAAGGGGAAAAATGCCACCCACCATGGTGCAGGCGTCTGACTAGGCCACAACTACCATGGCCATGCCCACCCAGCAACGGGGCAGCGAACCCATTGCTAAAGGATCTGAAGCCCACCCCTGTCAACACTTATTAAGTAAATCAAACTCTGGGTTACCTAGGACCTGTCGTCTTTCTTTATCCCTTTATCTCCTAACAGGATTGACTAAGTTGAACCAAAGGGCAAGCTTGCATCATCCCTGAACACAAGGACTGTTGTGGCTTTTGAAACAACTGTTCTGGTCCCCATATGAGAAGAGGAGGCTGACTCGTCACAAGCTTGTTTGGCTTCCTCTGCACAGAAGCGACTGGACAGCATTATTATGCTCAACGTACTTCTCAGGAGCCCACCCCAAGCAATCTCTTTGAAAACTCAAGGTTAAATTTGCACTCTCTTACTGTAGGCAATGCCCATTTTATGGCCATTACATTAGAAAATAACAAGTTGAAAGTGGATTATTAGATTGTTGCAATGTGTTTATGCCTTTGAAAATGTTGTCGCTCTGATCTTTCCATTCTCTCTTTAGCTGAAGTGGATTTCACATAATTTTACCACCGGTTCGCACACTGAAAATGTGCGCGTACACATGCTCGCTTTGCTCGCGCGCGTGCCTTCCGTGCATGTGCCTAGCCTTCCACTCATGCACTTTGCTTACACATGTGGCTTGCATGCATGTGCTTGGCTTAGAAAACATGGCTAAATAGGACTGCATACCACCGGGGCGGATGGGCGGATGGGCAGATGGGCGGGGCGGGGCGGGGCGGGGCAGGGCCACCCACAGGTCACCTGAATCTGTCCGAACCGGCTGAATACCACCACTGCTCTTTAGTATCCTAGCGACATTGGCTTTCAGTCAAAGACTCCTAATAGCAATGTATTTGAAGTTGATATATGTACGGGTAGTCCTTGACTTATAACCACAACTGTCTGTCTGCCTGCCTGCCTGCCTGCCTGCCTGTCTGCTTCTCTCTCTCTTTCTCTTTCTCTCTCTCTCTCTCTCTCTCTCTCTCTCCTATTTCTTAACCACCCATCTTCCTCATACTTAACCTGAAAATAATTTTGCAAACTATTCTTCATTTTTGAAGGTCAGAGTGTCAGAGTGTCAGAGGTGGGCTTCACATAATTTAACAACAGGTTTGCCCAGAATCGAATATGTGAGCGTGCGGGCATGCATGGTTGCTTCGCTCTCTCTTGCCTTGCGCACATGCACACTGCATCAAAAACACGGCAATTGTATAGGACAGGATAGTTTTGCTCTCGTGCACGCCTTGCGCACATGTGTGCTGCGTCAAAAACATGGCGATTGTATAAGACGGGATAGCGCTGGGGCAGGTGGACAGGCCCAGCCACTGGCCGTAACTACCAGTTCGCCCGAACTGATCTGAACCGGCTGAATCCCACCCCTGGGTAGTGGTATTGCTCAGCTTCTATTCCCCACCTCTTTGTGCTGGGGAAGGATGCCAGGTTCAAGGCATTATGGGAGGTGCAAAATTGTGACCAGTTGGTAGCTGACTTCCACGGTGTTCTTCCTCAAGAAATGATGGAGAATGATTCTTTCCTCTGGAGAGTATTTAGTAAAAGAGGATTTTCTGTTTCAAGCAGAATAACATTTTTTTAAAAAAATTCTGTCCTTTCAATTACTGCCCCTCTGCAATCAAAGACAGATCGTCTACTCCGTAGCAGAGAGACGAATAATTTTACAAAATATACCAGAGGCAACCAAAGTTTAGAGGACATGACAGCTACTTTGCAATCAACCTCCATGCCTTCAGAGGCAGAAGTAGCTTTTCCTTCATAAATGTATGATTGTAATTTGGTTCAGTTATGATCTTTTGGGGGCAGCCTATATAAACAAACAATAAGCTCATTTAGTACCTGTGGCTGGCCTTTCCTTCTAAAAGAATATTGCGCACATTCACAAATGTCCCCTGTCTCTTAAAAAAAATATGCACGTACTGTTTTGCTTCTCATGCTCATTGACGGATGTTCCTATTTTCAAAGCTTATTCAATGGGCTTGTGACAAACACAATGAACAAACTATAAAGTTAAAAGTAAAAGTTTCCCCTGTCCAGTTGTGTCCAACTGTTTATCTCTGTTTCTTAGCAGAGAGAATCAGTGTTGTCCAAAGATGCTTCCATGGTCATATGGCTGGCATGACTATATGCCAAGGTGCACAGAATGCTGTTACCTTCCCACCAAAGTGATACCTATTTATCTACTCACATGTGCATGCTTTCAAGCTGTTTGGTTGACAGGAGCTGGGGCAGATAATGGAAGCTCACCCCATCTCACGTGCTTGGGTCTCGAATCTGAGTTATCAGTTTTTCTGCTGACAAGCTCAGCATCTTTAACTGCTGACCCATCGTGCCCCTTGAAACAAACTATAGTAATTAGAAAATTGTCAACCAGGCGGTCACAAAAAGCAAGCATAACCCCAATTTACTCTTGCACCTGTAACTTTTAGCTGGGTGAAACAGTGCATCATAGGGCAAAACTCTCCAACAAAGGTACTTCAAATGAGTTAACTTATGGAAATGTGGGACCCCATTACTCTTAAGGGAATAAAATATGGGGAGGTTGTGTCTATTTCAGAACTACCAGGCTGCTGCTGCGGTCATAGAATCCTCATTTTCAATATTCCATGACAGTTTCCCAGCCATTTGTGCAATCCCTTGCTTCCCCCCCTATTCCTGCCAGCAGCAGGCAGTTACCTGCCTGCTTGGAAGGGAAAGGAAGGGGAAAGGAAAGTAGGAATATGTAGAAATGGAGGGAGGAACAGGGAGGAAGGAAAGAAGGAACATGATGGAATGAATGAATCAAGGGAGGAAACAAGGAAAGAAGGGAGGAAGAGGAAGGGAGGAAGGAAACAAGGAAGAAGGAAGAGGGAGGAAGGAAAGAAAGAAAGGAGGGAAGGGAGGGAGGAAAGAAGGAAGGAAGGAAGGAGGAGAGGGACAGAGAGTGGAAGGAACAGGAAAGAAGGAAGAGAAAGGGAAGGAGGAAAAAGGAGGGATGGAGGGGAAGTAAGTAAATGAGGGAGGAAGGATGGAAGGAAGGAATAATGAAGGAAAGAATGAAGGGAGGAAAGGAAGGAAAGAAGAATGGAAAGGAAGGAGGAGAGGGACAGAGGGGGAAAGGAACAGGAAGGAAGGAAGGATGGATTTGTGTCAGCTTCCCACAATAGAAATTCAATAAGGAAGTTGGTATGGCTGGCATGCCCCCCATTCTGTTTCTCTGTTTAGGTAAGGAAATATCTCTAAAATGATGACCCAATGTGGCATGCGCTATTTAATGTGAAATAAAGATGGCAATATAATTCATTGGGTACTTGAGGCCTTTAAAATCTGAGCAGCTGTTCTGCATTCATACAGCAAGTTCAGCTACAACTCAGAAGGTGAGGGCAAAGCAAAAAGAAGACTTTGACATCTGGACATTTTCTAACCAGCACTGTAAAGCAGCGTTTTTCAAACTTGGCAAGTTTAAGAAGTCTGGGCTTCAGTTCCAAGAGTTCATCAGCCAGCATATGAAGATAACTTGGAAGAGAAGAGTATGAGCCATTAAAAGGGAAGAAGAATGACAATTCAGTCCTGCTAAAGAGGAAAGTGTGAGAAAGAAACTCAAAATAACTCTGCCTTGAGTCTCTTTATTGTCCAATGGGACAGAGAGGAACCCTGATAGGCTTTCAAGATTCTGTTATTATACACTACAGTAGGGCTCTACAAACTTGCAACTTTAAGGAACAAATGATTAAAATAAAAGAAAGACAATTTAGACAATTTAGGTAGAACATCTTGGAGAGATGACCTAGTAAGTAATGGAAGTGGTGCTTTGGACAGTAGTGACTCCAGTGTCCTGGGCATTTAAATATAGCCTGTTTGAAATGTTTAAGTAGATTCCTGAACATATTCACCAGTCCTACTCATTCATTCAACGATTCTATGAATACATGAATTTTAAATAGTGCTAGTTCTTCACTCCAGATATTTCTAGTTGAATAGCTGAGGTTGTACCTGTATCAACTCCTGCCAACCTAGCAGTCTGAAAGCATGAAAATGTGAGTAGATTATGAAATATGAAATAAATGTAATAATAAAATATATGACATGGTTTTTTAAGGGATAAATGCCATTGTTAAATAAATATTAAATGAGAATAATAACACAATGAGATATAATAAATTGACAAATAATTTGTAAATTTTGGATATGGGATTAAGCACAAAAGAATTGTAAGTGATCGACACACTTTTTGTAATTGTAATGGATGATGGTTGTTTTTATGTTTTGTTTGAAAAAATAAAAAAATTCAAAAAAATGTGAGTAGATTAATGGGTACCACTTTAGTGGGAAGGTAATAGCGTTCCGTGCCCTTTGGCATAGTCATGCTGGCCACATGACCACAGAAGTGTCTTCAGACAATGCTGGCTCTCTCAGCTAAGAAATGGAGATGACAACCTCCCCCTAAAGTTGGACCTGACTGGATAGGGGAAACCTTTACCTTACCTTACTTTACCTTTACCTGTATCAGAAGCTTTATGAGATGGCTAAAGAATTTTCAAATAGGATTGGATGATTCATTTACTTATCAGGGTTGATTTACAGAATTCTTGCCTTGAGCAAAACTTGGACTAGTTGCCTTAAAACAGATTTTTCAACTCCTCTAGTCTATGAACTTCATATTTCAGGATAGACCAATGAATCATTGAAAGTTGAGGTGGGTCACAAATCATGAGTTGACCTCTGACCATACATGAGTAAAGCCAACGGCACAATTTCTAAACTGTTTTGAGATGGGAAACAAGTGGAAATGGTAGTGCGGTACTAAAATGGACATATCACCCTTTAAAAACTCAATTTTCAAACTTTTTCTTTAAAAAAAATCAAGCTCCATGTATATCTGTGGCATGGCCCTATTGCCCTCAACTTCTCCAAACACGTTAAACGTGTCCCTTAGCTACAAAAAACACCGTCTACTTGTTCTTAAATTGCTGGCTCCCAGACCTGTGTTATGCTACCTCTTCATGGGTCAAGTGTTCATTTTCAAACCAATTATTATTATATTTTTACAACTGTAATACTTGTAGTACAACTGCAACTTTAAAAAAAATACAGTATTCAGTTCATCTAAATTGGTCAGGTATTCGTGAACTGTTATACTAATATGAATTTATGCAGAGGAAAACAGATACGTCTAATTGGCTCTCTTGACCATTTATGTCAGAGGTAGAGTGTCATTTATGATAATCCAACCCCTTGTTCATTTCATAAATTCCTGATCTATGTATCTAGGGATTCCTGTTTCTTTTGGAATGTAAGTCCAAAAATAACAATAAATTTAAAGATGTATATTTGTGTGTCTGTGACATTTTTGCTGGCTTCTCTCGACCATGGTTAAATCAAAATTCTTGTATCAACTGAACTTTCTTTAAAAATACACTGGTACCAGAGGTGGTATTCAGCCGGTTCGTACCAGTTCAGGCGAACCGGTAGCGGAGAGCATGGGTGGGCACCCACCCACCTGCCCCGGTTCTATGCTGTCCTAATTAAGCACGGTTTTGAGACTGGGAGTATGCGTGGAAGGTATGTGTGCATGCGGGGCAAACTGTTAGCAACAAAATATGAAACCCACCACTGACTGGCACGTTGTTTGTTGGCTTTTTAAAAAAAATTTACAATGAGTATTTCTTGGGGATTTCTCGCTATCTTCTTCTAAAAATAAGACTATAGAGCCAATTAAAGGATATTTTACAATCCTCTATTAAACTCCATCTGTGCTTTGTGGAAATAAATGTGAAATTGATTTCTTTTAATTGTTTTGGAAGCTTAGACTATTAGTCCCACTATCTAAACTGCTTTGCGTTTTACAAATTAGGTTCAAATAGAACAATGCTGACATACCTTGAATTTTTTTTTTTCTTTATAGAAAGAGGAATTAAGTAGCAGGGAAATATCGCCGATCCCAGCTTGGCATCTTTCTGATTTATATAATGGACACTGGAAGTTGTAGCCCAGATTTATCTTGAGGTTATTAAGTTGGAAAATTTTCAAAATTTACTCTAACTATAACTACACTTCTCCCTGGATGATACTGTGGAGGAGACCTTATTAGTCACACAAAATTGTTGTGGGATGAAGCTTATACTCTATATTCTACCTTAAGGGAAACCTATGGAGTTTTTTCCCCCAAGAGATTTGACTGGAGCTCACATTAGCATCACCAGGTGAAGACTGGTGCCAAAGGCTTTTTAATTGGCTTTTAATTGCATTTTGTAATGTATTGGGTTTTGAAGAATTGCTTTGCTGCTGCCTAGTTTATATGTTGTTTATGTTTTGGCTTTATTTGATTTTCCTGCACGTGCTTTTATTCCAATGGTAGCTTTTAGAGGGTTGGAGTATGAGCAGAGACCTTGACTAAGGAGTAGCTTAATTTTCGAATAAATGAATTAAATTGATCAACCTGTGTGTAGTCAATTTCACACATGTTCTCTGATTGTCACAGTCCACTTTTCAATAAATGTGTCAACTCTGAAATGAACCTGGCTGAAACCATCTTGTCCTGTCTCACAGTTGCATTGAAGCCTGAGAAAGAAGGGAGGGGGGAGTAGATAGCCTATTTTACAGTCAAAACAAAAAGTTTTCTTGTGGGAACCAAGGTCATCGTTCACAAGTGGCTGGTGAAGGAGGAGAGGAGCCTGCCAGCCCTATTCATTGGACAATATGACTGATTACACTGGGGAGGGGAGAAGTATTAATCTTTTAATTAGGTGAAAACCGTGGGAACTTTCAGGGTTGGTTTTCACCGGCTGTGCTGATATGATGTATCCAATAAACACGTTCTTAGAGGAATCTACCTGCCCCAGAGTTCTGCTTTTGATGGGTGTGTTACTCGGAACGCTGACATTATGACTTTGAATCAATCTATTTGTATTGAAAGTGTTGTGGCCCACCAGCAGCCAGCAGAGCTGGCAGCAAATTCGGAGAGTGAGGATGTGGGGAGGAACATGGGCCAGTCCTGGAGTCTGGGAAAGGCTCTGATGAGGGCTCTGCATCAGAGGCAGAGAGGGGGCCAGGGCTGGATGCCAGTTATCAGCTGCCTTCAAAGTCAGACATCAGTGAGGCAGGCGAACAGCTGGAGCCTGTTCCCAGTGTGTGCATGCACAGAGTTGCCAGAGGAAGGGAACAGCTAAGGAACAAGGGTCGACTTGGGAGTAAGGCCACAGGTGGATGATGAAGGGCCCCTCCCATAAGGAATAAAAGAGGAGTGAAAGGGGAGGGGTGTTTGCAGGAGAGACAATTAGTTCATTCCTGCATTCTTGCCAAGTATTGCGGCATCTGAAAGATATAGGCCTGGCCACTCTCCAAGCCTGATAAAGGTTGGTAATTCTGAACTATCCTGAAAGACTGCGGGAGAGGAAAGACTTTGCTGGAGAGGAATCTACCGTAAATTAAATAAAAGGGGTTTATTGGGATGAGGACTTGGCTTCGTCATGCTGGGGAAGCCTAGGTCAGAACAGAAAGTCTGTTCTTTTCTGAAAGAATTTTTGGAAGTAAGTTCCCTTTTCTCAAAGTGAATAGGGAAGAAAGCAACTTTTCTATATAGTCTCCTCTCGTCTTGCCATTTAAGTGACAGGGACTGGCTAAGATTGCCAACAATAAACCTGGAGACCACAGTGTGTCTTAACCGAGACTAAGGAAGAAAGCAACATTATTCCTATGTTTTGAGTTCCATGCTGAGTTCAGCTAGAAGCTTCTTTGCTTGTGTGACTTAGCATGATTATGGCTTCACACTCAACCACAATGGCTACAAATCACAGTTAATAAGTTGGGAGCACTGTTGGGATTCAGCCGGTTTGGGCCTGTTTGGGTGAACCGGTAGTTAAGTTGCTGGCTGGCTCCGCCCCTCCCCTCCCCTTCAAGGAATCCCCATGAACCCCATTTTGGCTCCCAGGTAAGTGCAGGGAGGCCTCCTAGGCCCAAAATGAGGTGCGGGGTGTGTGTGCAGTGTGCCCGCTGTGGCCCGTTTTTGCTCCCATGAGGGTTCAGAGGCCTCCTAGGCCCAAAATGGGGCACTGGTGTGTGTGTGTGTGCCCCTCTGTGGCCTGTTTTCACTCCCAGGAGGCTTCAGGGAGGCCTCGTAGGCGCAAAATAGGGCACGGGGTGTGTGTGGCATGTCCCTCCTGCAGCTTGTTTTTGCTCCCAGGGGGAGTGCAGGAGGTCAAGTGCTGCCTGTCACACCCCTTGGCCATGCCCACCCAGCCAGTCATTAGGGCAGAGAACCAGTTGTTAAATTATTTGAATCCCACCACTGGTTGGAAGGCATGTGGGCCCAGCCATTGTGGCTTATCCAGCCGACTCTAATTAAAACAAACTCTGTGTTCTAAGGTTTGAAGAACCCAACCAATAACTTTCATTGTCATAATTAGAAAACCAGGATGAGATATTTTCACCCTGATTTATATCATCTGAACATCTACGGGCAGCTTCTGCCTTCAAAATTAGCAAGCCAGATCTGAACTGTCTGGCTGGGAGCCACACATAAGCAGCATGGAATTATTCAGAGGGCGGTCAAAGTAAAATGTAATAAATAAATGGATGAATGAAATAATTTTCCAAGTGATCTCCAAGGATGGAGAAAATAGCAAAAAAACAAAACAAAAAAACCCTAAAACAGAGCCAGGGCTTTTTAATACAAGCCTAACAAAGATGTAACCATTTCATGTTGGAAAGGACGAATGGAGTGCTGGTGGTATTGATTTTGTGATATGTCCATCCCAAGCAGACTCATTGTTTCAAGGGTAAGCTCCATGAAGCCCATCAGCCCTGAGGGCAGAGATGTCCTACATTTGGAAGAGACCGTCTTCTTTTGTGTGAGCCTGTTGCTAAGAACCAGAGAAATAGGGGAGATTGGGGGGAGCCCTTTTAGCATTAATGTCAACCCCAACAGCAGTTCAGCCCACAGCCGTCATTGGTGTAAGAACCTGGCTGTCCTTTCTTGGCATTGTCCACCCCGGTTACAGTAGACCTGGCTGTTGTTGAAAGCAGAAGAATTCGGATGGGCTTTTTGGGCATCTTCAGGGTTGCGCAGTTGAACATCCTCACTTCTTTGGTGACGGGGATTTCTTCTGGGCATTGGGTCCAGCTTGTGTCCTCCGGTACCCAGCTGTAGCTTGCATTATAGGAGTCGTTCTCATCTTTGCCCGCCAACAGGTAAATCTTACCTTGGAATTCCAATGCGCAAGCGAATGCCAAGGCGATGGGCAATTCTGGTATGTTGACTTCCCAATTGACTCTGCCATTCTCAGAGAGGTAAAAGCTACCTTTGGTACAGGAAGGAACCTCTTCGTTGCCCATTGCAGTGTGGGCTAGAACACTTCCCCTCTCCTCTGAGTATCCACCCAAAACATATATCCCATTTCCAATGGAGACAGCAGCTGCGCCGTAACAGGCAAACTCCAGGGGCACCTCAGTCCACCAATTGGCATTTGTGTCATAGATAAGAAGGCCCCGGTAACTCCAGGAAGCTTTCCCTCCTATTAGGTAGAGCTTATTTTTGAGCACTGCCGAAGCAGGGTACATCAAAGCAAGGGGAAGGTTAGCAATGGAAGTCCAAGTATTCTGCTCCACACAGAAGGCCTCAGCAGAAGTAAGAGGACCCAGGTCATTGCAGCCTCCAAGAGCGTAGAGTTTCTTGTTGCAGGCTAGGAAGGGATGCACAGCCCGGTTTGTGCTCATCGATGGAAGCTGCATCCATTGGCTAGTCAAGGAACTGTATTCATACAGAGAGTCAACAAATGTACAATTGTCCTTCTGACCACCAGACAGGTAAAGTTTGCATCCCACAGAAGCACATCCAGAGTAGCTCAGATATTTTACTGGTGGTAACTTCTCCCACTTTTCTGCTTGAGGATCAAAACAATGCAAATAGGATTCTGGGTTGTCTCCATCCTGGATCCTGTTTTCATTGACCTCTACGCACACAAAATAGTTGTCAAACATGCCTTTTCTGAGCCCACCACTCTCTAGCAATCTCCCTGTCCCATCTAGTTCCTTCCACCGGAGGCGCACATGGCGATAATATTCTGCAATATCTGCCTGCACATCAACGAGCTCATCATGAGTGAGCAATGGAAAGCGGACATGTCCAAGAAGCGTCTGAAACAACGGGAGACGTACGGAGGTTGCAGCTTCCACCCAACTGCGCACAGCCTGATAGATGACCAGTTCAGAGGTTATTTCCAAGTGGTCTGAGCAGATGAGATTGATCAGAGCACCAGAATCCAGATGCAGGAAAGCTTCTTGCTTTGTGAGGGTTCCAAAGTGTTGTTCAATGTAGCTTAGAGCTGCTTGGAGCAAGGGTGGATGATTGAACTCATAAGCCAAGCCATACAGGTTGAGGCAGTTACCCATGGAAATATTCAACTCAAGAAACCTGAGAGAAAAGACAAGATAAATATAAAGTCAAACATTTTTACTAATGCCTCCATCTCTTTTATCTTTAGGTCAGGGGTGAAATCCAGCCGGTTCGGAGAACTGACAAATACCACCTCTGGCTGGTCCCAGAGTGGGGTGGGAATGAAGATTTTGCAGTATCCTTCCCTTGCCATGCCCATCAAGCCACACCATGCCCACCCAGCCATGCCCACAGAACTGGTAGTAAAAAAAAATTGGATTGCACTACTATTTAGAGTGAGTAAAAACTCACTCTAAACTAGGGGTGTCAAACTTGTGGGGTCACATCATCACGTGACGTATCTTGACTTTCCCCCACCCCCTTTGCTAAACCACGGGTGGGCATGGTCAGCGCTTGACACATCCAGTCCACGGCAGTGGTAGTATTTAGCCGGTTCTATCCGGTTTGGGCAAACTGGTAGCGGCGGCTGCAGAGGCTCCGTTCACCTGCCCGGATGTCATCATGTCCTATTTTTGACACTCTGCGTATGCGCGGAAGGTGCGTGCTCACATTTGTGAACCGATAGCAAAGGTAACTGAATACCACTCCTGGCCCGTGGGCTGTGAGTTTGACACCCCTGCTCTAAATGCTTTCTATTTTGGGATGCCAGATAGTACCGGAAGTGTACAAATCATCCAAGATCTGATTCAAATTTTCGATCCAACGAGTCTGTACAAATCCGGTTGGTTAACGCAATTCAACTCAACAGTTTGTATTACGAACTGATACAAACTTGCACAAATTGTACAGAAATTCTTGAGTCAAATAAATTTTATCAGAATTGTCAGATCAGTTCAGAGGCACCAAACTTCATTGCCTACCCTAAAATGATTCTATGATTCAGGATTGTGATTTGATTTGAAGAGGTGATTAAATCCAGTCATGTGTTGTGGGATCCTTGGTTGTTAGAGATAAATAGGGTCATCTCTGAGCTTGGTTGTTTTCTTGCAGATGCTTTATTATCCAATTCAGTAAACAACAGCCTGATCAAGAACATTTCCACCAACACTGTCAGGGCAAGCCCCTTGTGTTCAAAGAGAGAGAAAACCCCTCTTCCTTCTAGCACTGATGATGTTACCTAGTTGGGTAATGAAACATCCAAGTTCAGAGAACACCAAGGACCCGACAGTTCAACCCTGAGCTGCTAATATTCTCTTCTTTTAATTAATCATTGTTGGTTTGGGTTGAAGTTGCAATGCAGCTTTGAAATCCTCTGTTCATCCTTAGATGAAGCCAATAAATTAAAAGACGCTTGTTCCTGAGGAGGAAAGCTATGGCAAAGTTAGACAGCATACTAAAAAGCAGAGACATCACCCTGCCAACAAAAGTGCATGTAGTCAAGGCTATGGTTTTCCCAGTTGCAATGTATGGCTGTGAAAGTTGGACCATAAGGAAGGTTGAGCGCCAAAGAATTCAGGCCTTTGAACTCTGGTGCTGGAGAAGACTCCTGCGAGTCCCTTGGACTTCAAGGTGATCAAACCGGTCAGTCTTAGAGGAGATCAACCCTGACTGCTCATTGGAAGGCCAGATCCTGAAGATGAAACTCAAATACTTTGGCCGCCTAATGAGAAGGAAGGACTCCCTGGAGAAGAGCCTAATGCTGGGAAAGATTGAGGGCAAAAGAAGAATGGGACGACAGAGAACGAGGTGGCTGGATGGAGTCACTGAAGCAGTAGACATGAGCTTAAATGGTCTCCAGGGGATGGTAGAGGACAGGAAGGCCTGGCGGAACGTTGTCCATGGGGTCACAATGGGTTGGACACGACTTCACAACTAACAACAACAAATCCTTAGTTGTCTTTTATACCAATCTTCTCTTCCATGGAATTCATGCCACCTTCTAACCTGATGTGGTTTGTTGTCCTGATAGTTTTGGACTGAAAGAGCAAATGTTGCTGAAGGGTAGAAGAAGTCATAGGCTGGATTTTTCCTCTCCAGACATTTGAGGAAGCAGAAGGTTGCTAAGCATCTTTCTCAACATCCAACCCGTACATTTATAAATTTACCAGAACCCCTTCTTTGAAAAGAAAGCAACATTGATTAAGCGATAGCACTATCCTTGGCACAGTGAGAAGTTCATGTATGAAACAGCCCCAAACAGCAGTGTACTTTTGGGCTATCTATAATGACGTGTTTCCAAGAATATTGCAAAGTTTAGCCCGTGAGTTCTCCAGAGCTGCATGAAGTCCCTGAAAGGTTACAGCCTGACACCCCCCACCCCCCCAAACTCTCTGCAAAGTTGCCATCCAATTATATGTTTTAATGAGGCAGAAAGGGAAAATTATGAAAAGCATGGGGGGGATACTCCTATTAATGCCATTTAATGGTTTTAATTTAAATAAAAAGTAAATTGCATTGTGTTTAATCTACATTTAGATGTAAATGTTAAGTATAAATCAAGTTTAGTTTTTGTCCCAGTTTTCTCATGTTAGTGTCCTGGCGCTATGCCCTTTTGGGCACAGGGTATGCTTTGAAGAAAAAGTGGTTGGTTTCATATAACACCCTAATTTTTTCACTTCAGGTTAATCTAAACCACAGGGGTCCATACAACTTGCTATCCCTGAATAAGCTAACTTGATGAAGGTTCTGTATCATGGCCTGGTTCATATAGTAGTAGCAATAGCGCTTAGACTTATATACCACTTCACAGTGTTTTTTTTCTTTAAGCGGTTTATAGAGTCAGCCTCTTGCCCCCAACAATCTGGGTCCTCATTTTACTGACCTTGGAAGGATGGAAGGCTGAGCCAACCTTGAGCCAGTCAGGATCGAACTGCTGGAGTGAGCAGTGAGTTAGCCTGCAGTACTGCATTCTAACCACTGCACCATCATGGCTCATATCACTTGCTAAGACAATGGTTGTTTTCCCACTACACACTGAAGTAGAAGAGACCCCCTGTTGTGGCCCGTCAGCAGCCTGTGCAGATTGTAGCTGATTCTGACAGCGAGGAGGCTGGTGTGGTGCTGCGCCAGCAGCCTGTGCAATTGACACTTGAGTCAGACAATGAGGAGGCTGGAGAAGATGTGGTGCCAGAGGCGGGGATTCAGCCAGGGCCTTCAGAACCTCCAGAAGTTCCTTTAAGTGAAGAGGACGAAGAGGAGGAGCCTCTTCTCAATGCACGGGCGCGCAGAGCTGCCAAAAGGCAGGAGTAGCTCTTCAGGAGGAGGTCTCCTCGAAAGTAAGGCTTGGGGCTAGTTGGCCACACCTTAGCCTATTTAAGGAGGAATGCCAACTGAAGCAATTTGTAGGGAACAACTTTAGTTCATTCTCCTTCGCGTCTGGATTCTCTGCAAATTGCTTCTGGGCTTTCTGCCAACCTTAGTAAGATTGTGATTACTTTATCTTTGTTTTCTTATAGGCTGTTAAGAAAGTTTATTAACAGCCTTTGTTTGGAAAAGACTGAGTTATTTTAGTGAATTTAGGTTTTGTACAGACTTTGTGTGTGCTGTGTTCTTTGGGGTCCGTAGCTGGGGCAGAACACCCCTCCACCTTTTAACTTAGTCTTCCATATTGTGCAAACATAACTCCTAAAAAGTTTTGCAGCCCAGATTTTAGGAAGGCAAGACACACGGATCCTTAGAGATTTGACTTTGATGTAGCTGGCAATGAAACGCTTATAGTAGCTGAACCTTTGGAAGTTCAGCTTTTGTTATACAAGATTGTCCTTGACTTATGACCACAATGGAGCTCAGCATTTCTGTTGCTAAACAAGACAATTGTTAAGTGACTTTTGTCCCACTTTACGGCCTTCCTTGCCACAGGGATTAAGTATATCTCTGCAGTTGTTAAATTTAGTAACGCGGTTGTTAAGTAAATCTGGCTTCCCTGTTGACTTTTGCTTGTCGGAAGGTCGCGAAAGGTGATCACATGACCCTGGAACACCGCAACCATCATAAATATGAGCCAGTTGCCATGCATACAAAATTTGATCATGTGACTATGGGGATGCTGCAACAGCCATAAGAGTGAAAAATGGTAATGTCACTTTTCAGTGTCGTTGTAACTTCGGTCATGAAACAAATGGTTGTAAGTCGAGGATTAGCTGTATTGTGTATCTGACGGTATGGAGGACCTGCTAATTCAGAATGGGTTTCAAGCTGCTAGACTGAGAAGCTGGACAGTTTTCTAAAGAAGCTGCCAGGTCCTTTGTGATTAGTGAAGAGCAGAAGAGGTAGCGTGATGGGTAGGAAATACTTCAGTTGCCAGAATTAACCCCATTCCTTTCTCCTTAGGACATATTGCTAAAAAGACCATGAGAATTGTGTTTGGAAAAAGAATGACTTCCAAATTTAGCTGGATCCTGAGTAAAGAACTAAGGAGAAATTTCCTAACAGTGAAAACAATTAACCACTGGAACGGCTTGCCTTCAGAAGTTGTGGGTGCTTCATCACTGGAGGCCTTTTATGAAGAAACTGGACAGCCACTTGTCTGAAATGGTATAGATAGGGTCTCCTGCTTGAGCAGGGGATTGGACTAGAAGACCTCCAAGGTCCCTTACGACTCTGTTATTCTGTTATAACACTTCCCCTTGGGACGCTGCTATAGGGCATTGAATGCAAAACAATGCTGGGGGTTTGCAGGAGTTCAGGAGAACCTCTAGCTAAGATTCTGTGCAGTTCAGAGAACCCCCAAATCCCACTCCTGGATGGCCCCGCCTACCCCTGCCCTCCCCTCCCCGGAGTCCCCATGAGGCCTGTAAGTGTAGGCTCAGGGAGGGTGAAAAACGGGCCTACTGGAAGTTCAGGAAGGCCGTAAACGGGCCCGTTTCTGGCCTCCAGAGGGCCTCCAGAGCCTGGGGAGGTTGTTTTCGCCCTCCCGGAGGCTCAAAGAAATCCAACAGAACCCAGGGAGGGCAAAAACGCCCTCCCCACCATGGTGCAGGAGGCCGACTAGGCCATGCCACCATGGCCATACCCATCCAGTAACCGGGCAGAAAACCCCTTGCTAAAATTTTTGAGCCCACCCCTGGATACAAGGACATTTTTTCCCTCATGCCATCATTATGCTGAACACCTAATTCTCACAGTACTGTCTAATGTTTATGTGCATTTATCCATGAACTATGGCGGTAGTGTTAGCATTTATCCTTCTTATTATCTTCTTGGGAGTTGGTTCCTTCCAACTCTGTTATTCTGTAAACATTACCTTCCAACTGTTTCTTTCAATGGGAGGATCTGAAGCTTGCTAGCTGCCGTGAAAAGATCGTGAGCTGTCTCGGCTGAGAGGGACAATTCTTCTGTGTAGAGATAATCCAGCAAGCTGTGGAGTGTGGAGGCTGTCATGTCTTCAAGTAAGATCTCCCCATTTTGAGACTCGCTGCTGCCACTGGTGAAAAGATCTCGAAAATAAGGGCTAACAGATGCCAGCAGCATCCTGCAGGGAGAGAGAAAAAAAAGGTTGATAAACATAGGATGGCTTTGGACATTGATATTCATTTGCAGATAGAGAACTCCAGGAATTGAAGTCCATACATTTTCAAGTTGCCAGAATTAAGAAACATTATTCTGAGATAATTCCACAATAATAAGATATCTGCAGATACCTTCTCCTCACATCCTGGACCTAAATGTTCCAATATTTGAGGGGCTGCCACAAAGAAGAGGGGGTTAACCTATTTTCCAAAGCACCTGAAGGCAAGACAAGAAGCAATGGATGGAAACTAAGCAAGGAGAGAAGCAACCTAGAACTAAGGAGAAATTTCCTGAAAATTAGAACAATTAATCAGTGGAACGACTTGCTTCCAGAAGTTGTGGGTGCTCCATTACTGGAGGCTTTTAAGAAGAGACTGGACAGCCACTTGCCTGGAATAGTATAGGGTCTCCTGCATGAACAGGAGGTTGGACTAGAAGATCTCCAAAATCCATTCTGTTATTCTGTTCCATTAATAACAACTTATTTGCTTATGATTATTTACTATTGCCTAATACGGGTTTTCTATCAAAGCAACCTGGTCTACCCAAATATGGGAAGGAGCATACTACTTCCTTTTCGCCTTTCAGTCCCAATCCAGGAGCCCTCAGTCAGTCGCTTTCATGACAAACTATTTTGTGTTAAATTTATATTTACTGACAAAGAAATAAAGGGAGACTAATATAGATCTATTTCAAGCTATTTAGCTCTTATCAGCTAGCCATTACCCTTCTGGGATTCGAACCTGGGCTTGCTTGCATATTAGGCAGATGTATTAACCTCTAAGCCACAAATAGATCTATATTAGTCTCCTTTTATTTCTTTGTCAGTAAATGTAAATTTAACACAAAATAGTTTATCATGAAAGCGACTGCCTGAGGGGCCCCGGACTGGGGCTGAAAGGCAAAAAGGAAGCGGTATGCTCCTTCCCATATTTGGGTAGACCACGTTGCTTTGATAGAAAACCCATTTAATCTCCCCTGGTACAAGCTGACAAAGCGAGGAGAACCTGTGGTTTAGAGGTTAATACATCTGCCTAATATGCAAGCAAGCCCAGGTTCAAATCCCAGAAGGGTATGGCTAGCTGATGAGAGCTAAATAGCTTGAAATTGATCTATATTTCTTTGTCAGTAAATATAAATTTAACAATATATATATATATATATATATATATATATATATATATATATATATATATATATATATATATATATATAATAATTGAGTAAATATATTTACTAAATTATTTACTATTGTGGTGGCTCAGTGGCTAAGCTTGTTGATTGAAAGGTCGGCAGTTCAGCGATTCAAATCCCTAGTGATGAGTAACAGGATGAGCTCCCGTTACTTGTCCCAGCTTCTGCCCACCTAGCAGTTCTAAAGCACATAAAAAATGCAAGTAGAAAAATAGGGACCACCTTTTGTGGGAAGGTAACAGCGTTCTATGCACCTTTGGCATTTAGTCATGCCGGCCACATGACCACGGAGACATCTTTGGACAGCACTGGCTCTTTGGCTTTGAAACGGAGATGAGCACCGCCCCCTAGAGTCAGGAACAACTAGCACATATGTGTGAAGGGAACCTTTACCTTTACCTTTAAAGACTAAATAATAACATGGGTTATCAACTTAAAAACAAACCTGAAGATGAACCATTCCAACTCAGTTATTCTGTTATAACTCTTCCCCTCGGGACGCAGCTATAGGGCATTGTAGGCAAAACAACTAGACACAAGGACATTTTCCCCCCATGCCATCGTTATGCTGAACACCTAATTCTCACGGTACTGTCTAATGTTTATGTTCTTTTATCCATGAAGTATGGCGGTAATATTATTTATCCTTATTATCTTCTTTATTTGCTCCCTCTGATTGGTATATTATTATCTCTTATTCATTAAACATTAAACTCGGTCAACTGATCATTTTAAAATGTGTCACAAATACCATGGACTGGTGCTAATGGTTGATACGGGTTGCTGCCAGCATCCTAGGTATCAACCAAGTATCATCTTAAAATATATGATGTTCCGAGTAGTGCAGTTTTTTGCAATTCCGCTGGTATTATTGCAGGAAGCTGCAATTTCTTGATGTGTTTTGTAAAATTCTTGGACATGGTACCAAGTGCCCCAATGACAATGTTACATGTTTCATCCATAGCCTTATAGTTTCGATGGCCAGGTCGCGATATTTCATGATTTTTTCCAGTTCTTTTTCTTCGACGCTGTCATCTCTTGGTACCGTGATGTCAATAAATTGTACATTTCGGTTTTCGACAACTGTGATATCTGGCGTGTTGTGTTCCAAGTGACCATCGTGCTTGGTCGTCTCTGTATTCGAAAGTCTCACAAGATCTTCACTTTCTCATTTTCTATAACTTTTTCCACTTTATGTTCCCATGACTTTTTGGATACAGGTAAGTTGTATTTTTTACATAATGACCAGTGGATTAATTTAGCAACTCAGTCATGTCTAGCTTTGTAATCAGTTTGTGCAATTTTGCTGCATTCACATATTAAATGTAAAATAGTTTTGACGACTTCCGGTTTGCTGCTGGCCGCCGCCAGACGTTCCTCTGGGATCGTCAGCTCCCTCTGCCTGTATAGAGCCGCCGTTACAGCGGATGGCGGCTCGAAAAAACTCCGTTTCCAAGAGGAAACGGAGAGAGAGCCGGCAGGGGTGGGTAGAACTCCCCGCAGAGTCCCAAAAGTTTTTTTTTTTAACTTTTGGGACGGAGCGGATGAGAAGCCCCATATCCCCTGCCGCTGCTCCGGGCTTTGGGAGACCTCTGCCTATGCAGAGCCAGGCGTCAAGAGCAAGCCTGTGAATCTAAAAGAATAATTAAAGAAATGAAGAACTGGACCCTTAATACTGAACCGCAAGTATCTCACCCTTTCAAAAACTATTTAAAAGAAAAGAGCAGAGGAAAAGAGGGAAAAAGAGCCTTCTAAAATGGCGTCTGCTGTGGCTGGAGAAGGGCTAAAAGGGAAAGTCCTTCCGTTTTTCATTATTACAATGTAGCGGAATAAATATCATTGGCTACATTTCTAGAGAAACCTCGCTCCTGTGCTGCTCAGAAGTTTTTTTTAATGAGGGAAAGTCTTTTTGTTTTCTATTTCTTCTCTTATTTTTGCTAAATCTTGTCTGTGTGGGAAATGGCATCAGGACTTATACAGCTGGACAAACAGGGGGGGGGAATTTCCCCCCTTAAGAAATTGCGCCAACAAATTTCAACTCTCCAGCGTCAGAAACCCGATTTTAATATATTAGAATTTATCCTTGAAGAGATTGTAAGAAGGGATGAGATTGTGAATCAGCAACTTGAAAAATTTAAGCAGGAAATTAAAGAAATTGGTGAATTGGTGAAATCAGAGTCTGACTTCCTGAATAAAAAGATTTCAAAAGTTGCTAATGGTTTATCAGGCTTTCTGATTCGGATGGAGGCAAAGACTGAATTATTAGAGACTAAAATGAAGGAAGTCGAGGAGAATTTGGATGACATGACTCAAAAAATTAAAAAGGATTTGATAAACATTCAGGATAATAGCTTGGAAGACAAATCTAAAATGGAGACTGACCAAAAGATTGGTAATGAGGAAAATGTACAACAGAGGATTGAAAGAGAAGTTTTAATGATTCAATATAATTTTACAGAATATGCAATTAGATTGAGAGGTCTGCAGGAAAATAATAGAGATGATTTAAGGAAAGTATCTTCTGAAATTCTGGCTGGGATCTTAAAGGTTCAACCTGATGAAGTGTATTGCAGGATTGATAGAATTTATAGAATAAACTCCTGGTGGGCAAAGCAAAGGCAACTGCCTAGAGATGTGGTGATCTATTTTACAGATAAAGAAATTAGGAATAATATTGTGCAGAACTCTTTTAATTCCAATTTGCAATTTCATGGAAGAAAGATTTGGATTTTCAAGGAGCTCCCGCCCAAGATGTTAATGGAGAGGAAGAAATTTGGCTTTTTAGTGACTGAATTAAAAAAAAGAAATATCCTATTCAGGTGGGACATCCCAGCTGGTTTAATATTGAGATATCAAGGCGTAAGATATCAATTGCACACTGTTGAAAAAGCGGAAGATTTTTATCAAAAAATTCTAAAAATGAATTTAACACCTTTAGGCATAATACAGGATAAGCAAAAGGAGTTGGAAATAAAAGGAAAACATCAAATTACAGAGGCTGTGATGGATAAATTGTCTTTGGACTCCTTGGAGACCCCAGCTGGACTGTTTATAAATAAGAGAGCAGTGTCATCCGAACCCAAGGTGATGAATCATCAAGTCACAGACAAGTGCGCAAATCAAGCAGTTGATATACAAGTGATGGAGAAGAAAGATGAGATGATAAAATTAACCCAACAAGAACAATCCACAAAGCAGAATGAAAATCAACCAGCAGATATACAATTGGTAAGCAAGAAAAGAGGATGGAAATTCAACCCGAAAAAGAAAAAGAAAAGAAACAGATCTTATAGAAACAGCAATTTCCAAACTAAGCAACAGTGAAGCCAGGCGCTTTAAAAAATGAATGAATATTAGAAAAGACAGTGGTGGCGAACAATTGTCTGATACTATCCTGAGGATTGTGGCAGATCTCTGCAAGGCCATGATTTTGGGAAGTGGAAAGAGCCTCACTTTGTTGGATTTGAATCATCTAATTTTTTCTTATTTACTTTTTTTTTCTCTTGGAAATATATTATAACTACTTTGAGTTATAAGGCAGGAGAGTTTTGCTGGGGCATGCAGAAGATCTGGATGTTACTCAGTAGGATGACGGGAATTAACAATCCTGATGAATACCACAACTATAACCATACGGATATATTCATAATTATAATGTCACTCGGGTGGTTGTTTTTACTTTTATACAGGTGTGAGGATATCTACTACTGATGGGGGCAGAAGATGACTGAAGATTTTGAACAAACTGTTGCACCAGCATGTTATTTTACCCTATTATGGGTGATGGATTTAACAATCTAGTGGAAAGACATCAAAGAAGATATTATATGGATCATAAACTTAAAGTTATTGTCTTTTCTCTTTTTACATAATGAAATGCATATATAGATATGTGTATATCTTAGTAAAGTGGGCAGTTGATTATATTTAGAATTGTATTGCATGATTTTGTAGGAATTGAAGGGCTGAAATAGGTTAGTTTACTGATTGTTATAAAATGGGATGCATATATAGATATGTGTATATTCTAGTAAAGTGGGTAGTGGATTATATTTAGAATTGTATTGTCTGATTTCAAGTCATATATTTAGAGGAGTGGAGGAAGTGGACAGAATTGAACAAATTTGGTTGCAGGGAGAAGGCCGATTTAAAATGTTATATTAATATATATAAAAGATTAAAGGTTAATTTGTAATAATACTCAATAAGTTTAGGGGAGGAGAAAAAGGGCAGATTACCGTAAAAATGGGAGTTATAAGATTAACAAGTTAAGGGTCAGTATTCCGAGAAGGGATTAAGGGAAAGGGAAGATATTATGTATGTAACTAGTTATGAAATAGCCTATTGTTGTGAAGAAGTCACAGGGGGGGTTGGGTGGAAAGGGTGGGTTAGGGAAGAGGGAGGGGGAAAAAGGGGGAAAAACTTGTATTTGAAAACTTTTTCAATAAAAAAAAAATAAAATAGTTTTGACTTCGTTGTTGCAAAGTTGGCAGTTTGGATTGTCAGTGGATTTTTGTATCTTTACTTTCATGGCATTAGTTTGTAGTGCTTATTCTTGAGCAGCGAGTATTAAACTTTCCGTTTCTTTCTTGATGGTTCCCATCTTAAGCCACACACATGTAAAGTTGTCATCACATTTTCCTTCAATGTTTTTCAAGTGCTGTCCATTCAAAGCTTTGGTTTTCCATCTATTTAATCTGTCATCCAGCTGTTTTTCCTTATATTCTGCCTTTGTTTCTGTTGTTTTTATAATGTTCTCTGTTTTCACAGCCTACAGCAATTTTTCTGTATATTATTATTATTGGTTAATCTTTAGTGAGATTCACAGCCTTTGAGGCTGGTTAATAGCTCAGCAGCTCGAGTCCTAACCAAGGACCTAGGAACTGTTAAGGTATCGTCGGAGGATGTAAGCTGTTCCGAGTAAGGTGGTTTTTTGTAGAGTCAAAATGTTCAAGTCCGGCAAATTTAGAATTTCTAAATAGCGGGGTAGCCCTTTGGGTATTGCTCCAAGGGCTCCAATTACAATCGGGACAACACACGATTTCTTTTTCCACAGTCGCTCAACTTCAATTTGCAAATCCCGGTACTTTGTGATTTTTTCTTGCTGCTTATCATCTTCTTCCTCTTCCTCTTCCTCTTCCTCTTCTTCTTCTTCTTCTTCTTCTTCTTCTTCTTATTATTATTATTATTATTATTATTATTATTATTATTATTATTATTATGTTGCTTTGCATATACATTGAAAGCTTCTGCACCAAACACAAATGCTTTGTGTGTCTAATCACATTTGGCCAAATAAAGCATTCATTCATTCATTCATTCATTCATTCATTCATTCGTATTAACCATTATAGATTAATAATTTTACTCAGTGAAAAAGCAGTTTGGAATAGCTGTTTTTTTCCAATGTGTTGTAGTTCAACAATATCTGTATAGGTAGAGGGAGCTGTAGGGATATAGAGATGACTTACCTGTGGCAAGGAAAGTTCTTTCCTTCAACCCCCAAAGTGACATCGCAAAGTTGTTGGGATTGGTATAGCTGTTTCAAACCTAGCAAAACAAATAAGTACACAAAGCACATGTGCGTGGAAGTACACATACATGTAAAAGTAGAAAGCACAAAACTTCTTAACCTGATTATGTATAGATTGATCCAGATGTGGATGCAGCTTATGTTCTGACTTTCGGTCATTTATATGATGCCCAGGTGGCCAATAAGACAGTAAAAACTGTAGTGCAATGCGAAGGGGAAAAAAAAGCATAATTGCAACAGAAACAAAATCAGATACAGGTAGTCCTCAACTAATGACTATAACTGAACCCAAAATTTCTGTTGCTAAGGGAGAGAGTTGTTACATGAGTTTTGCCCCATTATATGACCTCCCTTGCCACAGGTGTTAAGTGAATCACTGCAATTGTTAAGTTAGCAACACAGGAAGTGAACCTGTCTTCCCCATTGACTTTGCTTGTCAGAAGAAGACAAAAAGGGATCTCATGACCCTGGGACCGTCATAAATGTGAGTCGGTTGCCAAGCATCTGAATTTTGATCACAATGATCATGGGGATGTTGTAATGGTCGTGAAAAATGGTTGTAAGTGTTGTGGCCTGTCAGCGGCCTGTGGATCTAGTAGCTGATTCCGACAGCGAGGAGACTGGTGTGGTGCTGCGCCAGCAGCCTGTGCAGCTGGCACTTGAGTCGGACAATGAGGAGGTTGG
>JAKOOJ010000002.1:2635000-2652500 GCA_022577455.1 Arizona elegans | reverse complement strand
TTCTTCCTCTTCTTCTTCTTCTTCTTCTTCTTCTTCTTCTTCTTCTTCTTCTTCTTCTTCTTCTTCTTCTTCTTCTTCTTCTTCTTCTTCTTCTTCTTCTTCCTCTTCCTCCTCCTGACACTTATGCATTATAGAAGACCATTGAAGTCCTTAATGTCTTCTTCCTCCTCCTCCTCCTCCTCATCTTCTCCTTCTTCTTCTTCTTCCTCCTCCTCCTCTCCCTCCTCCTCCTCTTCTTCTTCTTCCTCCTCCTCCTCCTCTTCTCCTTCTTCTTCTTCTTCCTCCTCCTCCTCTCCCTCCTCCTCCTCTTCTTCTTCTTCCTCCTCCTCCTCCTCCTGACACTTATGCATTATAGAAAACATTGAAGTCCTTAAATTGTCTTCTTCTTTTTCTTCTTCTCTTTCTCCTTCTTCTCCTTCTCCTCCTCCTCCTCCTCCTCCTCCTTCTTCCTCCTCCTCCTCTTCCTCCTCCTCCTCCTTCTTCTTCCTCCTCCTCCTCCTCCTCCTCCCCCCTCCTCCTCCTCCTGACACTTATGCATTATAGAAGACATTGAAGTCCTTAAATTGTCGTCCTCTTCCTCTTCCTCTTCTTCTTCTTCTTCTTCTTCTTCTTCTTCTTCTTCTTCTTCTTCTTCTCTTCTTCTTCTTCTTCTTCTTCTTCTTCTTTTCTTCCTCTTCCTCCTCCTGACACTTATGCATTATAGAAGACCATTGAAGTCCGTAAATTGTCTTCTTCCTCCTCCTCCTCCTCCTCCTCCTCTTCTCCTTCCTCCTCCTCCTCCTCCTCCTCCTCCTCCTCCTCCTCCTCCTCCTCTTCTCCTTCTTCTTCTTCCTCCTCCTCCTCCTCCTCCTCCTCCTCCTCCTCCTCCTCCTCCTCCTCCAGTAGCACACTACAGCTGCCCAAACACTAATACGGTCCTAGATTGCATCAAACAGAGGAATCAGGCAGACTGGGCAACCATTTTTCTGGAATGATACGGTTGGACTAGAAGACCTCTAAGGTCTCTTCTTCCCACCCTATTATTTTATGTTCTAAATAGCTCTGCTAATGATATCATTTGGTCATGGCTTTCCCTTGGGGCAACCTCGTGATTGGTTCCTCCTGGCTTTATTCTCACCAAAGACATACACACTTCTGATTACTAAGTCACCACACCCTTGGAGTGAAGCTGCTTGCTGAGTTGCTGGAGGCAATAGAGAAGCTAAGCTTTCTCCTCCACCACCACCCCTCCTGCCCCCTTTTCAAAAGAAGCATTTCCCGTAAGGTTCAAGTTGCCAATGTGCACTGGAAACCAACCAAATCTGTTACCTGCTTCAAATGATTTGCGTGTTAGAAGTTGGAACAGTGGAAAAGACAGAGGAATTTTCATTTTTTGCTGAGCGACGCAAGATCTTCTCCCCTTCTTCCACCACTTACCAGATAGCTAATTCTTAGGAATCAGCAAAAAAAAAAAAATTGGCCTCTGCTGAGATGTTTCTTTAGGGATATATACAAGTTGGTGGTTTCCCTTTGAAATAGGTTGTCTCCTGAAGGAGGAAAAACCTGGCCCGTGACTCAGGAGCGCGTAATGTGGAAAAGGAACAAGAGCTTTGATAATTAAAATATAATCACAAAGATAATTAGATGTGCCATAACAGGAATGCCAAACAAAAGGGATCCCAAATTTTATGCAGTTTCACAATCAAATTCCTCTCTTTGCCAAAATCTTATTTTAATGTTAAAACAGTAGAGTTTTGTTGTCATCTTCGCAAAGAATATGCAAGTAGTTTTCTACTTTAGAAGCATTCCTTTGGTGATTGTTCGACGTTACAATGGCACTGAAAAAATCTGACTTACGACCAGTGGTGGGATTCAAATAATTTAACAACCGGTTCTTTGCCCTAATGACTGGCTGGGTGGGTGTGGCCATGGTGGGCGTGGCCAGGGGTGTGACAGGCAGCACTCAGCCTCCTGCACTCCCCCTGGGAGCAAAAACAGGCCATGGGGGGATGTACCGCCCCAGTGCCCCGTTTTGGGCCCAGGAGGCCTCTCTGCACTTACCTGGGAGCCAAAATGGGGTGTGTGGGGACTCCTGAAAGGGGCATGGCAGGGAGGGGAGGGGCAGGGAGGGGAGGCCCCAGCCAGCAAGCAATTTAATTACTGGTTCACCTGAACCGGTCCGAACTGGCTGAATCCCACCACTGCTTATGACTGTTTTTCACACTTTCAACCACTGCAGCCTCCCTGTGGTCACATAATCTAATTTTAGATGCTTGGCAACTGGCATGTATTTATGACAGTTGCAGTGTCCCCAGGGTCATGTGACTACTTTTTGCGACCTTCCAGCAAGCAAAGCCGATGGGGAAGCCACATTCACTTACCAATTGTGTTAATAACTTAACAAGTGCCGTGATTCTCCGAACAACTGTGGCAAGAAAGGTGGTAAAATGGAGCAAAACTCACTTAGTGACTATCTTGCTTAGCAACAGAAATTTTGGGCTCCATTGTGGTCACAATTCAAGGACTCCCTGTATCCTCTCTTAAAGTCTTTAAGCCAGTGGTGAAATCCAATTTTTTTAAACTACCGGTTCTGTGGACGTGGCTTGGTGGGCGTGGTGTGGCTTGGTGGGCGTGGCTTTGTGGGCATGGCAAGGGAAGGATACTGCAAAATCTCCATTCCCACCTCAGTCCAGCTGAAGGATAGTGCAAAATCTCCATTCCCACCCCACTCCAGGTGAAGGATACTGCAAAATCCCCATTCCCTCCCCACTCCTGGGGGAAGGATATTGCAAAATCTCCATTCCCACCCCACTCTGGGGCCAGCCAGAGGTGGTATTTGCTGGTTCGCCGAACTGCTCAAAATTTCCTCTACCGGTTCTCTAGAACCTGTCAGAACCTGCTGGATTTCACCCCTGCTTTAAGCCCATTAAGAAAATTGTAGCAATTTCTCATATATTTGGATGACGTCTTGCCTTGCCAGCTTCTACAAATACCCTAAAATCATTATTTGTCACTAGCATCTTTGCTTCCTAACCAAAATCCGGAAAGGGAAGATCTGAGAAGAATGCATTTTACTTCAAGTTATGTCCAAACAAAGTAGCGTTACAAAATAGAAAGAAAGAGAGAAAGAATTAGCATACACAAAATGTAGATTTAAGTAGCTTGTCTGAGATAAATTGATGAAAATGAAAGCATGATCATTCACGTAAAAAAAAAAAAAACACCACCCACGAGCATTTTACCTTAACAGATATCTAAATTGTAGGAGCAGAAGCAAGCACATATAAGTGAATATATTTCTACTGCCTTCGGCAGATTCTTTTAAAGAATTTTATTTTAAAAAGTCTTTGAAAGAATCTGCCAAAGATAGTGGTTTGATTTTTTATTGAGCCTCTGAATGTTGATCCACTCGTCTCCCTTTCACCCCCACAATTGTAAAGTGGGATATAGAAGATACTTTATTACAGTAAAGGACATTCATAGAATGTCTACCATACTCATTTCTTGACCTGACCCACCCCAAAAAGCTAACATAACCAGATCCAGTCCTCCAATAGTAGTTTGATGGACCCTGAAGCAATCCAGGGTCAATCCAATCTGACTTTGTGATAAGAAGCAAGACAGAAAGTAGAAAATAGAAGCTTTGTTTTCTCTGTGAGATTTGCAACTTGTATCATGTCAGTTGTGAGAAATAGGAGAGAAGTCAAGATTACAGGTGGTCCTAGACTTACGACCACAATTGAGCCTCAAATTTATGTTGTTAAGTGAGTTTTGCCCAGGGGTGGTATTCATTTACTTTCCCTACTGGTTCGCACACCAGTCGCTCACACACGCTTCTGTTGCACACACCCTGTCTACGCATGTGCCCGGCCTTCCACGCATGTGCTTTCCTGGCGTGCGCGCCTTCCATACATGCACCCAGCCTCAAAAACATGCCTAAATAGGATGGCATAGAGCCGGGGTGGGCCCACCTGCAATTTCCGCTACCAGTTCGGGTGAACCAGTCCAAGCCGGCTGAATACCGCCTCTGAGTTTTCCCCCATTTGTACAACTTTGTTGCCCTAGTTGTTAAGTGAATCACTGCAGTCAGTAGTGGGTTGCCCCCGGTTTGGACCGGTTCGCAAGAACCAGTAGTAAAACCGGCGGGAGGCCCCACCCACCACCCCGCCCACCGCCCCGGATGTCATCATCGGCGATCTGCGCATGCGCGATCCCGTTGGGAACCGGTAGTAAAGGTAGTAAAGAAGCCACCCCTGACTGCAGTTGATAAGTAGGTAACCCAGTTGCTTCCCCATTGTCAGAAAGTTGCAAAAAGTGCTCACATGACCTTGGGACACAGCAACGGTTATAAATATGAACCAGTTGCCAAGCATCTGAATTTTGATCACACGATCACGGGGGTGCTTCAAAGGTCGTAACTGTGAAGAACCGTCATAAGTCCCTCTTTTCAGTGCCGCTGTAACTTTGAACTGTCCACTAAATGAACTGTCGTAAATCAGGTCACAACCAACAGAGAAGAGGAGTTTTCTTTTTTTTAATATATTAAGAATACTTGCAAACAAACCCACCGAAGGAAAGAGGAAAACTGCAGCTGATGAAGACAAAGAACAAGACGACTAGACTCTGATATATTAGCAGTGACGATATTAAAAAAAAAAAGTTTAATCCGATGTGGTTGACATAATGAATGGCGGAGAAGATAAATGAATGAGGATGGATGAAGCTGTGGGGTTGAAAAATGATTGGAAATATAGGTTTGGGGAGGAAAAGGAAGGGATGTGGGAGGAGAGGAAATGAATTAGCCGAGGGATTTGATAGACACAAGAGGCCGATCCAAAATGCTGCGATTAGGAAGAATGATCACGGTCTGATTCTGAGTCATTTGGCTTAGAAGACAAATCTGTCGACAATTAAAAATTCCCCTCCTCTTCCTAATTTATACAAACGGTTTAAAAACGCTTTTCTTTCTTTAATGGCAGGCACTGTTTACTGTCTCCTGGAGTTTCTGGAAAAACTGATTAGTTCAATAGTTTAAAAGGTGCCCCCTTTTGAACTATACCAGCCCAGTATCTGATTTTTTTTAAAAAAAAATATATAAACAATGTTGTGCTTCAAGATTAGACGGCCTAGAGACATTTGAACATAGATCTTTTTAACATTTATATTTTATTGGGTTCTACTAATCTAGTTGAAATGTTAATATGTACTGCTAGACCATGTATGCTATGCCATATGCTAAATAAATACATCTAAAATCTAGCTTGCAACTATTTGTTATGCCTCATCCTGAATTACCCTGATCAATTCAAATATTCGACTCTTAGTAGATCTCAGGATCAGCCTCAGTTTCCAGGAGTTGGTGTTGATGGGTAGAGAGATGTCCAACCTATTTGGACCTTTTTATCACTTTGTTGTTTGTATGTACATTGAGAGCTTATGCACCAGAGACAAATTCCTTGTGATGATGATGATGAAGATGAGGAGGGGGAGGAGGAAGAGGGGGAGGAGGAGGAGAGGAGGGGGAGGAGGAAGAGGAAGAAGAAGAAGAAGAGGAAGAAGAGGAGGAGAGGAAGGAGAAGAGGAAGAGGAAGAGGAGGAAGAAGAAGAGGAGGAAGAGGAAGAGGAAGAGGAAGAAGAAGAAGAGGAGGAGGAGGAAGAAGAGGAAGAGGAGGAGGAAGAGGTGGAAGAAGAGAAGGAAGAAGAAGAGGAAGAGGAGGAGGAAGAGGTGGAAGAAGAGGAAGAAGAGGAAGAGGAGGAGGAAGGGGAAGAGGAGGAGGAAGAGGAAGGAGAAGAAGAAGAGGAGGAGGAGGAAGAAGAAGAGGAGGAAAAGGAAGGAGAAGAGGAGGAAGAAGAAGAGGAAGGAGACGAGGAGGAGGAGGAGGAGGAGCCAGTGCATCAGCTCTGAAGACCATCTCAGTGGAAACAACAGAGACCATTTGTGGCTCTCACAAAAGTGAATTTGAGAGTTGGTGAAGCAGAAACAAGGGCAGTGCCGTGCTTCTTATCACCATTCAAAATAATTAACCTAGTTCTGAATTATACTTTAATTAATTTATTTCCCCCAGAGTTTTGCAGGCAAGGTAAATTATTCATTTTAGCAGACATTGTTCAATGTAATCTATATTTAATTGCTTGGAAATATTGTTACTCATCTGAAGAAAATTTGTGCTGAAATTGAAAGGTGGGGGGGAGGGAACCCCTGAAAAATGTTTTTTTGGGAGGAAGGAGTTTTAGAGAAGCAAGTTATCCCGTCTTCCATAACACACTTACAAGCCTTAACTATGAATTATATTTCCGATCCGAATGCATGACTTTGTGAAAGGCCACAATAGCCCCTCATTTTCAGAGTTTGAAAGAGCTGCTCATATCAATGCCACTTTTTTTAAAAAAACAAAACAAAAAACTTGCATTTCCATGTGTCTAAATATTTTTCTGGTCAAATTAGCAGCAGTTTTGATGCCTGCCAATGGAAATTACCCAATAAGACAATTGACAGTAATGAATTCTTCATGTGGGTACACGAAGTGGCTACAACTGGCTAATAAATAATGCAGCAGTCTAATGTAAAGCATCTTTTGTTTTTTTGTTCTTTCTATCTTTCCTAACCTCCTTAGCTTTCCCTCTCCTGTGTTATCCATCAGAAAAAAAAAAAAAAACACTTTTCACTGCCAATAAGGAAAGAACTCACCCTATAATGAATGGCAAGACAAATGAGGTATTATTATTTTTCTATCTTTATTTTTATTTCCTATTTGAAAATGTGTAGCAGGCTGATATTTTGACGTTCTATAAAAGTCCATTGATGATTCAAAATCACCTGGTTTTGTGCAGATCCAGGTGTGCACAGGTGTCACCTCTCCTATTGTTTCCTGATTGCTTATTTGTTCCTTATGACTATCATTAAGTGTTGTACCTTATGTTTCTTGATGAAGGTATCTTTTCTTTTATGTACACTGAGAGCATATGCACCAGAGATGGGTTTCAGCAGGTTCTGACCAGTTCTAGAGAACCGGTAGCGGAAATTTTGAGTAGTTCGGAGAACCGGTAAATACCACCTCTGACTGGCCCCGCCCCCATCTATTATCTGCCTCCCAAGTTCCAGCTGATCGGGAAGAAATGGAGATTTTGCAGTAACCTTCCCCTAGATTGGGGAGGGAATGGAGATTTTACAGTATCCTTCCCCTGACACACCTACCAAGCCATGCCCACCAAGCCATGCCATGCCATGCCATGCCCACAGAACCGGTAGTAAAAAAATTTGAAACCCACCACTGATATGCACCAAGACAAATTCCTTGTGTGTCCAATCACACTTGGCCAATAAAAAATTCTATTCTATTCTATTCTATTCTATTCTATTCTATTCTATTCTATTCTATTCTATTCTATTCTACGGGTTTTTTATATATTTTTTATTTTCTTTTAATACAAACATTTCATCTTTCATTAAACAGTGTGCTGTCTGAGTACATATTTTTGTGTCATAACAATTAAAATTTACCACCATATTCATTATTTGTATCTATTATTGTATTACTACTTAACATACCTACTATTACAACATTTCTCTTCTTAACTTATTTGCCTTTATAATATATCACTTTCATATATATTCTCTAACCCCTGATAGAATAACTCCCATATAGTGTAATAATCAATGATGGGATTCAACTAATTTAACAACCAGTTCTCTGCCCTAATGATTTCTTCCAAAAACCAGTTCACCAAACTGCTCAGAAATTTAACAACCAGTTCTCCCGAAGTGGTGCAAACTGGCTGAATCCCACCATTGGTAATAATCAGATTCTTCCTTTCCTTTAATCGCAAGTGTTAATCTATTCATTTCTGCACATTCTAATATTTTCTTAATCGCATTTTCATCCGTAGGGATCTCTTCACTTTTCCAATTTTGTGCAAATACAACTCTAGCTCCAGTTATTACATGAATAATCAATTATACATTTTCTTTTCTGTAAGCTTCTGGTGGAATCCCCAACAGGAATAGTTCTGGTTTTAAATCGATATGTTGCTGTGTCATCTTCTCCAACCACATACAGATTTTTGCTTAATATTTTTTTTGCTTCTACACAGGTCCACCACATATGATAATAAGACTCCGGTATCTGATGGCATTTCCAACATGTAGCTGATTTGTCTTTAAACATTTCTGCCAATCTTTCTGATGGCAAATGCCATCTATAAAACATCTTGTATAAATTTTCCTTGGAGGTCTTCCAGATGCATTTCAAGGTGCTGATTGTCACCTTCAAAGCATTTTGTGGCTTGGGACCAGGTTATCTGAAGGACCATCTCTTCCCAGTTACATCCCTCCCGCTCGCTAGATCGGGGAAACAAGGAATAGCAATTGGAATAGCACTTAGATTTATATACTGCTTCATAGTGCTTTACTGCCCTGTCTAAGTGGTTTACAGAGTCAGCATATTGCCCCCAACAATCAGGATCCTCACTTTTCCAACCTCAGAAGAATGGAAGGCTGAGTCAACCCTGAGCTGGTCAGAATTGAACTGCTGGCAGTTGGCAGAATTAGCCTGCAGTATTGCATTCTAACCACTGCGCCACCACAGCTCTATGTTGCAGGTCCATTTCCCTAAGGAAGTACATCTGACAGGCCCCAGAAGAAAAGCTTTCTCACTGGTGGCTTCCTCCCTTTGGAACATCCTCCTCCTGGAGTTTAGACTGGCCTTCACTTTGATAGTCTTTCACAAAAGTGAGTATAAATTCTCTAGATAAATATATAAATGGTGAGTCAACGTCTGAATTCTCCAACGTGAAGGTACACAATTTTCCAGAAAAAAAACCAATCAGCAGGAGTAGGGAGTATCATGGGAATTAGAGAATCAGGAAGCCTCCTGGTAAATCCATGTTTTTTGATGGCTCATGTCAGGAATCTTAAATAGTTTAGATAGCCCAGCCTTTGAGAGCTGGTTGTTAAAAGATGGTTAGGGAGGAGTGAATAATGGGTTGTAATTCAGTGTTGTGTACACCTTCCACTTAAACACTTAACCCAATATTTCCTCAGCGTACAGGAGGATTTAACATTTTAGAAAAGGTCATTTATTTCCATTGGCAGATCGGATGTGTGAAACCTCATGCCAAATTCTCAGGTGGGAAAGACCAGGTCCACATGTGAAGGTCCAATTAAACTGATTTATTGCTAAAACTCCTATGTATACTGTGTTTCCCCAAAAATAAGACCCTGTCTTATATTTTTTTTGAACCCTGAAATGAGCGCTTGGCCTTATTTTGGAGGAGGCCTTATTATTTTGGGGCGCGTGGAGCAAGACGGGGCTCCTCTTGCCGTCTTACCTGATTTCCAGTTCTGGCTTCCTAACCTTAAGCAGAGGAAATGATGGGGACCGGCTACGCATGCGGTTAAATATTTTCAGGGAGGGCTTATTTTCAAGGAAGGGTTTATTTTGGGGAGAGGGCTTATTATCCAGGGAGGTGTTATTTTCGGGAAAACATGGTACGAATCTTCTCAACTAAAGTTTAGCAACTGTTTGGAGTTAGATAAGAGTCAACGGAATTCAATGGAATTGGACTTAGTTTTATTTTGTGACTACGTAGGGATTCTAAACTGATCTCTCTTTTGACTCCACCCCCAACTTCTGCCACTCCTTTCCCTGCACAAATTGAGATCAAGGCTAAGGTAACTCAATGTCTGGATTTGGCTTCAGGGCACAGTAAATGTTGCATTATTATGAAAATACAGGATGGATATTTTCTCTGGGTCTTGCATAAAATCATGTAACTCCAAAGACTCATGGAAAGTTGGCTAACGATTTGGCAGTTACTATTACAAAAGGGTATAATGACTTTCAGATAAAGAACAGTACGAAAGATTGAATATCTAATTATTGCATTATTACTGCCAATCGCTGGATGCTTTTTCCTCAAGTTAATCTTTTTTTTCCTCTCCCCTCAGTCTTCGGCATAACCTGTGTATTGATATTCATACAGTGAGTCTCACTTGAAATGTCTAGACTTCATGTCAATACAGTTTCGAGATGGAGGATATTAATAATTCACTTAAAATTATTTAATTTTATTTTAATAAAAAATACCAGGCGTGACAGGGCCAATATACCCTTTTAATAAATTGATACATGTGTAAGCAAGGGTTGATGAAATCATTTAAGCCGTCCATGATTTTTAAAGAGAACTTATTAAATTGACAGACCTAATGTAACAATGATAATCACCTTGTTAGCCGTAAATCTGTGAAACGGAATTACTCATCTTTCATGATTAGACAGACTAACTTGTTATAAGAGACCTGCGTGATTTACAAATCACTAAAGGCAAAGACAACTATCAAGCATACATGCTCCTAGGATCTGCTGAAGCTACTCTTCAAGCCAGTGGTGGGTTTCAACTTTTTTTACTACCGGTTCTGTGGGTGTGGCTTGGTGGGTGTGGCAGGGGAAGGATACAGTAAAATCTCCATTTCCTCCCAATCAGCTGTGATTCAGGAGGCAGAGAATAGCTGGGGGCGGGGCCAGTCAGAAATTTTACTACCGGTTCTCCAAACTACTCAAAATTTCCACTACCAGTTCTCCAGAACTGGTCAGAACCTGCTGAAACCCACCTCTGCTTCATCTTAGGAATCACAGCCCCAGGTGCTCCTACTATAGAATAACAAGTTGGAAGTACCCTTGATGGTCTTCTAGCCCAACCTTCTACTCAGGGAGGAGACACTATGCCATTCTGGACAAATGGTTGTCCAATCTCTTCTAAAAAGCCTCTAGTGTTGGAGCATCCACAACTTCTGGAGGCAGGTCATTCCAATGATTAATTGTTCTCACTGTCAGGAAATTTCTCCTTAGTTCTAGGTTGCTTCTCTCCTTGATTAGTTTCCACCCATTGCTTCTTGTCCTGCCTTCAGGTGATTTGGAGAATAGCTTGACTCCCTCTTCTTTGTGGCAGCCCCTGAGATATCGGAACACTATTATCATGTCACCCCTAGTCTTTCTTTTCATTAAACTAGACATATTACTGGGACCGCATTCTGAACTACTTCTCCAATTTCTCAAATTCCTTCTTCCTTCGCTGTCTTCTGATTCTTGTCTACTACCACAAAGACTGGTTCAATGGATAATACCTGCCGGTCTATCTGGATCTAGAAGTACCACAAGATCTTAACTTTCTTATTCTCCACAACCTTGTATAGGATCTCTCATCTAGACTTAGGGGTCATGGCCCCATGTGGTCTTACCACCACAAGGACTACTTTGGCCTTTATTTTCCTCTCTGATTCCTCTTTCAGGCCCTGGCACTTCTCCTTCCTGATGTTGCTGTCTCATGGCATTGCTACATCCATCATCACTGCTATCTTTTGATCCTTGTCTACTACCACAGTGTCTGGATGATTTGCCAGGACCTGTCTGTCTGGATCTGGAAGACTCACAGAATCTTGACCTTTTTTATTCTCCATAACCTTCAGTAGAATATCCCTTCTGGGCTTGTGAAGGTCTAGACCATACAGTGTGCAGATGTTTCTGTACACCATGCCAGCTATTTGGTTGTGCCATTCAGTACATGCTGTTCCTACCTGTGTAAAATGCATTTCACACCCAGCCACGTGTGTTGGATGTCAGGCCTGGAAGCCATCTTTTTCATTGGATCTTCAGGCCTGCCACATTTACTACTGTGGGAAACTGGAAGGGGGGATTGTATGGATCCAGGGTGATATATATAGTCATAATAACATTCCTTTCTCAAGAAGTCAAGGACAACTTGCCTTGCACCTGGAGAGCTGGAACTGGGAGGCATCTCCAGTTGGAACGATGTTTGATTGAGCCATTTGATGGACTTATGGGTGTTGAGCAGGGACTTGAACTTTTCTTTGGGTGGGGAAAACCTGGAAGCTTTCAGATTCGGGTTTTCCCAGATGTGTCAATATGACATCACTAATAAAACTTGGAGGAACTTTGAGGAAACTCAAGCCTCTGAGATGTCTTTCGTTGGAACCCTGACACTGGATATGTCTCTGGGGCCTTGAAAAGCATGTGGCAGCTGTGGCTAGGAGGGTCTTTGGGCAGGTTCATTTTATGTATCAGTTGGGAGACTCTTCACTCATGCTATGATCACCTCACGATTGTATCATTGGGGCTGTCCTTGAAGACTACCTGGAAGCCAAGGTTGGTTGAAAATGGAGCAGCACAAGCAGTAATGGGTGCCTTTCATTGTGCCTAAATTCACTCTGCTGCATTGACTGCCAGTCAGTTTCCAAGTGCTATTTAAGGAGCTTGTTATTACCAAAAAAGCCCCACATGATAGAAGTTTGTGACATATGAGGGACCCAGAATAGTCCAGTGGATTGAGAGTGTCCCATGTCCCCTCCATTAGCACTGCCATCTTGTAGGGCCTAGAATTTATGCCTTCTCTGTTGTGGTCACACTCTCTGGAAAAGTTTCCCATCAGAGTTATGGATAGTGTCTTCAACTCTTGAGGTTCTGGAAATCTTTGAAAAATCTAGCTTTGGTCCCAGGGCTGGAGCTGGTTATTTAGAATATAGAACATAGAATAGTAGAGTTGGAAAGGACCTTGGAAGTCTTCTAATCCAACCCCTTCCTTGAGCAGGAAACCCCTACACCATTTCAAACAAATGGTTGTCCAGTCTCTTCTTGAAAATCTCCAGTGATGGAGCATCCACAACTTCTGGAGGCAAACTGTTCCACTGATTAATTGTTTTACGTATCAGGAAATTTCTCCTTTGTCTAAAGCTCCCTTGTCTAAGGCAGGGGTGTCAAACTCGGTTTCATTGAGGGCCACATCAGGGTTGTGTTTGACCTTGAGGGTCTGGGGTGGGCATGGCCAGGATGGGCGTGGCCAGCTTGAGGTCACTTGTGTTGGGGTGCCTGTGGCAGCCTGAGAGCTCTGCCAGCCAAAATAGGCTCCCGAGCTCCATTTTCAGCTGCAACGGCTTCCCAAGCTCCATTTTCACTGGCAGAGGCATTGTAGGTCGGTCCTTCTTTGTTTCCAGGGTGGTTCCATGGGCCAGATCTAAGTAACTCGTGGGCTGAATCTGGCCCCCAGGCCTTGAGTTGGACACCCCTGTTCTAAAGCTTTGTTTAAGGCTCATTCACTGATTCTGGGTTGTTTTTTTTTTATTATTATTATTAGGTCATTTTAGTCTGGGCTGTTTGAATCTTCTATGCCTTCTAAATGCTAAAGTATGGAAACTTTTTAAAGCTTTTGTCTCCTTTGGAAGAGACTATCTTTAGGCTCTTTGCCAGGGATGGTTTTTGCTGGTCTATGTCTGTGTCTAATCCAGAAAGGGAAATTTTTATTTTCCTCTTGTGGTTCAGACTTAAAAACAGAGTTTTATGGCCTAGTACGTTGTGGAAATAGCTTTAATAAGCTTAGCGCTCTGCTCCACAAATAAAACGGACAATCTGTCCATGTGAGCAGATGTTATTTATTTATTTTTATTTTTATTAGTATCCTGCCTTTATTATGTTCACAAATAACTCAATGGAGCAATGAGCATTTCCAATAAATCTTCCTCCTCCTATTTTTCCTCACAAGAAGAAGCATGTGACATGGGTTAGGTTGGGTGAAAGAGAGTGACTGACCCAAGGTCACCCAATTGGCTTTTCACCTAAGATGGGACTAGAACTCACAGGCTCCTAGTGTTGTGTTCATGTCCAAACCAGTTAGCACAAGTCCTGTAGTAGAATGTCTTCTTGGTTGTATTTCCTTCCACATCAACAGAGTTGTTATTGAGTGATATTGGGTCAACGGAGCAGTCCTAGTGACCACATAGATAAATATTCAAGAGCTTCAAGAGCTGAGAGATAGCTCTCACCAAGTGGGTGACACTCTAGCTAAAACATTAAAACTTCCCAGTGTGAAAAATAAAATGATATTCACTCCCCTTTCCACTTTCCAATATTGCTTAGAGAGATTCGAACTTCATCTTCACATTGTTCATTTTGGTAAACCCTGAGATCATCTGGGGAATGTCGTGAGCCAATCACCACTCACCTGATGAGGGATAGCAGAATGAGAAAGAGAAAGAAAGAAAGAAAGAAAGAAAGAAAGAAAGAAAGAAAGAAAGAAAGGAGGAAAGAGAAAGAAAGAAAAGAAGGAAAGTAAAAGAAAGGAGGAAAGAAAGAATGAAAGAAAGACAGAAGGAAAGAAAGAAAGGAAGAAGAAAGGAGGAAAGAAAGAAAGAAAGAAAGAAAGGAGGAAAGAAAGAAGAAAGAAGGAATGAATGAAAGAAGAAAAAAGAAAAAGAAAGAAAGAAAGAAGGAAGGAAAGAAAGAAGAAAGGAGGAAAGAATGAAGAAAGGAGGAAAGAGAAAGAAAGAAAGAAGGGAGGGAGGGAGGGGAGGAAGGAAGGGGAGGGAGGGAGAAAGGAAGGAGGAAGACGAAGGGAGAGAGGAAAATGAAGAAAAGAAGCAAGTAAGTAGGGAGGGACAAAAGAAGGAAGGAAGGAGAGAGAGGTAAAAGAGGAAGCGGGAGGGAGGGAGGGAGGTTCTCCTCTGTTTGGGTTAATGTAGATCTGAGCCATTCCCCACAAAATAGGGGGAAAATAAACGGTTAGCATCTCTCCATCAATACCAAGTTTTTAGCTCCCATGGTACGGATTTGTATGACCATTTGCAAAAAAAAAAAAAAAAAAAAAATATTTGAGCAACGACTATTGAAGGAAAGCCTCCTGACTGCAAAGCTGCCTTTTCTCCCCCATTTGGAAACATGTAGCAACCCGTAAAAAAGACCGCAAATCATTTTTACAGCCAGACACGTCTCCTAGTAGCTCTGACCATGTTTATATGCGGCTACAGCAGCTGGAATGATGGAGAGGGGAGATAAATCCAGAACGATGCCTACAGAGAGGCACCGGGAAGAGGATGCTGAATGCTGAAAGCGAAAATGAAGGAAGAATTCCTGGCATTGGGAAGAGCTGCTTTAGATGCTTAAAGAGCTGCAGCGTTCAGCGTTCAGCAACAGTTTTGCTCCTGTTTCAGAAAAAAAACGAGTACAGAACTGAGAGGCTCAATAGCAATAGCGCTGAGAGGGATCTTGGAGTCCTAGTGGACAATCACTTAAATATGAGCCAGCGGTGTGCAGCAGCAGCCAAAAAAGCCAACACAGTTCTAGGCTGCATTAATAGCAGTGGTGGGTTCCTCCCGGTTCGGCCCGGTTCTCCTGAGCTAGAGGGGCTAGAGGGGAAAAAACTGTTTAAACTCTTGCCGCGGGGCTTCAAAGGGCTGCCCTACAGCTGATCAGTGTTAAAAGAAAACAAATGAGTAGACCAGTGCCTGCAAAAATACATGAGTAGATCAGTGCCTGCAAAACCTAGCAGTTCGAAAGCACCTAAAAAATGCAAATAGAAAAATAGGGACCACCTTTGATGGGAAGGTAACAGCGTTCTGTGCACCTTTGGTGTTTAGTCATGCCGGCCACATCACCATGGAGATGTCTTCAGACAGTGTCGTCTCTTCGGTTTTGAAACGGAGATGAGCACCACCCCCTAGAGTCGGGAACAACTAGCATATATGTGCGAGGGGAACCTTTACCTTTACCTTTAGTCTAGTGATAAGAAGAACTAGGGGTGACATGATAGCAGTGTTCCAATATCTCAGGGACTGCCACAAAGAAGAGGGAGTCAACCTATTCTCCAAAGCACCAGAAAACAGGACAAGAAGCAATGGGTGGGAACTAATCAAGGAGAGAAGCAATCTAGAACTAAGGATAAATTTCCTAATCATGAGAACAATTAACCAGTGGAACAACTTGCCTTCAGAAGTTGTGGGTGTTTCATCATTCGAGGGGTTTATGAAGAGACTGGACAGCCTCTTGCCTCGAATGGTATAGGATTTCCTATTTGAGCAGGGGGTTGGACTAGAGCTGAGCTTGTCGATCAGAAAGGTTGGCAGTTCAGCAGTTCGAATCCCTAGTATAGGTCTCCTGCGTGAGCAGGGGGTTGGACTAGATGACCTCCAAGTTCCCTTCCATCTCTGTTACTCTGTTAAGGACTAGTGGGGAGAATATGGAAGATGTTATGCTAATGTTAGTAGTTGAAGCTGCTTCTGATTTCTAATGGGCCTGGCAGAATAAAGAATATTCTTGGTGGCTAATCTCAGACTTCACAACTACTGTCAGGCAAAGTCATGCCAGCTTCATCTCTATTGTCCTTTTGCTTCTAAATAAAGACATTGTTATTATTCAGGCAGGCTTTTGGCATTTATATCATCCCCCCCCCCCCTTTAATCCTAATGAGTATTGACTGTACGTGTTTTGTGTCTTTTTTTTTTCTTTATTGATGTGTTCAAAATTAGATTCAAGCTATGGTTAATAATAACTATTTTATATTTAACGTTGCTGCTTTTAGCTACCTTAAGCACAAATGTTGAGCACAATGCTTTGTTCTAACAATGTCACTCTGCATTTCACAGTTCCTATATTGTTCTATGGGGGGGTTGGAAATTGCAAAATACTGTGTATGCTAGGAAAGCATGTTACAAAAATTGATTCACAGAAATGCAGCCAAAGACGTGAACACATCTCCTCCTTTCTCCTCTTCCTCCCTCTTTTCCTTTCTTTTCCTTTTCCTCTCTCTCCTTCCTCCCTCTTCTTCCTTCTTTTCCTCCTCCTTCCTCTCCTCTCCATCTTCCTCTCCTTCTCCTCCTGCCTATCCTTCCTTCTTCCCCTTCCCCTTCTCCTCCTCCTCCTCTCCTTCCTTTTCCCCTTCCCCACTTCCCCTTCCCCTTCCCCTTCTCCTCCTCCCTACTCTTCCCTTTCCCCTCCTCCTCCTCCTCCCCATCCTCCTCTCCTCCTCCTCTTCCTCCTCCCTACCCTGCCAGTGGTGGGATTCAAAACGTTTTACTACTGGTTCTGTGGGCATAGCTTGGTGGGCGTGGCAGGGGAAGGATACTGTAAAATCTGCATTCCCTCTCCACTCCAGGGGAAGGTTACTGCAAAATCTCCATTTCCTCCCGATCAGCTGGGACTCAGGAAGCAGAGAATAGATGGGGGCGGGGCCAGTCAGAGGTGGTATTTACCAGTTCTCTGAAGTACTCAAAATTTCTGCTACCAGTTCTCCAGAACTGGTCAGAACCTGGTGAATACCACCTCTGCTACCTTTCCTACCCTTCCTTCTTCCTCTTCTCCTCCTTCTTTTTCTCCTCCCCCTCTTCCTCCTCCTCCCTATCTTCCTCTTCCTGTCCCCTTTCTCCTCCTCTTGCCTACCCTTCCTCTTCCCCATCTCCTAATCTTCCTTCTTTTCCTTCTCCTGCCCCTCCCTCCTTCTCCATGCTCCTCCTTGCACGCGAGTGAATAAAATGATGTGGGAATTGAGAACGGAATTATTTTTTTGTTGATGAAACCTAGCCAAAAACAGGGTTGATCTAATCCCCTTACTCATTTTTTGCACCTTTCTTATTTACCAGTGGATTTTGCCCCAGACTTACAAAGCTTGGTGCTTCTTAAAATATTTAGTAAAAATTTTGTATACTGGAATTTTGTATACTGGAATTATTCATTTTTCATAT